>CM042413.1:3089250-3341750 GCA_023634145.1 Thymallus thymallus
GTAGTGGTAACTATTCCACAGGTCTGATCATGTAGATGAAGTAGTGGTAACTATTCCACAGGTCTGATCATGTTGATGAAGTAGTGGTAACTATTCCACAGGTCTGATCATGTTGATGATGTAGTGGTAACTATTCCACAGGTCTGATCATGTTTATGAAGTAGTGGTAACTATTCCACAGGTCTGATCATGTTGATGAAGTAGTGGTAAATATTCCACAGGTCTGATCATGTTGATGAAGTAGTGGTAACTATTCCACAGGTCTGATCATGTTGATGAAGTAGTGGTAACTATTCCACAGGTCTGATCATGTTGATGAAGTAGTGGTAACTATTCCACAGGTCTGATCATGTTGATGAAGTAGTGGTAACTATTCCACAGGTCTGATCATGTTGATGAAGTAGTGGTAACTATTCCACAGGTCTGATCATGTTGATGATGTAGTGGTAACTATTCCACAGGTCTGATCATGTA
Source organism: Thymallus thymallus (assembly GCA_023634145.1). Taxonomy (NCBI): domain Eukaryota; kingdom Metazoa; phylum Chordata; class Actinopteri; order Salmoniformes; family Salmonidae; genus Thymallus; species Thymallus thymallus. Next base: position 3,089,725 of record CM042413.1, read on the forward strand.
GATGATGTAGTGGTAACTATTCCACAGGTCTGATCATGTTGATGAAGTAGTGGTAACTATTCCACAGGTCTGATCATGTTGATGAAGTAGTGGTAACTCATCCACAGGTCTGATCATGTTGATGAAGTAGTGGTAACTCATCCACAGGTCTGATCATGTAGATGAAGTAGTGGTAACTATTCCACAGGTCTGATCATGTTGATGAAGTAGTGGTAACTATTCCACAGGTCTGATCATGTTGATGAAGTAGTGGTGACTATTCCACAGGTCTGATCATGTTGATGAAGTAGTGGTAACTCATCCACAGGTCTGATCATGTAGATGAAGTAGTGGTAACTATTCCACAGGTCTGATCATGTTGATGAAGTAGTGGTAACTATTCCACAGGTCTGATCATGTAGATGAAGTAGTAGTAACTCATCCACAGGTCTGATCATGTTGATGAAGTAGTGGTAACTCATCCACAGGTCTGATCATGTTGATGAAGTAGTGGTAACTATTCCACAGGTCTGATCATGTTGATGAAGTAGTGGTAACTCATCCACAGGTCTGATCATGTAGATGAAGTAGTGGTAACTATTCCACAGGTCTGATCATGTTGATGAAGTAGTGGTAACTATTCCACAGGTCTGATCATGTAGATGAAGTAGTGGTAACTATTCCACAGGTCTGATCATGTTGATGAAGTAGTGGTAACTATTCCACAGGTCTGATCATGTAGATGAAGTAGTGGTAACTATTCCACACGTCTGATCATGTTGATGAAGTAGTGGTAACTATTCCACAGGTCTGATCATGTTGATGATGTAGTGGTAACTATTCCACAGGTCTGATCATGTTGATGAAGTAGTGGTAACTCATCCACAGGTCTGATCATGTTGATGAAGTAGTGGTAACTATTCCACAGGTCTGATCATGTTGATGAAGTAGTGGTAACTATTCCACAGGTCTGATCATGTAGATGAAGTAGTGGTAACTATTCCACAGGTCTGATCATGTTGATGAAGTAGTGGTAACTATTCCACAGGTCTGATCATGTTGATGATGTAGTGGTAACTATTCCACAGGTCTGATCATGTTGATGAAGTAGTGGTAACTCATCCACAGGTCTGATCATGTTGATGAAGTAGTGGTAACTATTCCACAGGTCTGATCATGTAGATGAAGTAGTGGTAACTCATCCACAGGTCTGATCATGTAGATGAAGTAGTGGTAACTCATCCACAGGTCTGATCATGTAGATGAAGTAGTGGTAACTCATCCACAGGTCTGATCATGTTGATGAAGTAGTGGTAACTCATCCACAGGTCTGATCATGTAGATGAAGTAGTGGTAACTATTCCACAGGTCTGATCATGTTTATGAAGTAGTGGTAACTATTCCACAGGTCTGATCATGTTGATGAAGTAGTGGTAACTATTCCACAGGTCTGATCATGTTGATGAAGTAGTGGTAACTATTCCACAGGTCTGATCATGTTGATGAAGTAGTGGTAACTATTCCACAGGTCTGATCATGTAGATGAAGTAGTGGTAACTCATCCACAGGTCTGATCATGTTGATGAAGTAGTGGTAACTATTCCACAGGTCTGATCATGTTGATGAAGTAGTGGTAACTATTCCACAGGTCTGATCATGTTGATGATGTAGTGGTAACTATTCCACAGGTCTGATCATGTAGATGATGTAGTGGTAACTATTCCACAGGTCTGATCATGTTGATGAAGTAGTGGTAACTATTCCACAGGTCTGATCATGTTGATGAAGTAGTGGTAACTCATCCACAGGTCTGATCATGTTGATGAAGTAGTGGTAACTCATCCACAGGTCTGATCATGTAGATGAAGTAGTGGTAACTATTCCACAGGTCTGATCATGTTGATGAAGTAGTGGTAACTCATCCACAGGTCTGATCATGTTGATGAAGTAGTGGTAACTATTCCACAGGTCTGATCATGTTGATGAAGTAGTGGTAACTCATCCACAGGTCTGATCATGTAGATGAAGTAGTGGTAACTATTCCACAGGTCTGATCATGTTGATGAAGTAGTGGTAACTATTCCACAGGTCTGATCATGTTGATGAAGTAGTGGTAACTATTCCACAGGTCTGATCATGTTGATGAAGTAGTGGTAACTATTCCACAGGTCTGATCATGTTGATGAAGTAGTGGTAACTCATCCACAGGTCTGATCATGTTGATGAAGTAGTGGTAACTCATCCACAGGTCTGATCATGTTGATGAAGTAGTGGTAACTCATCCACAGGTCTGATCATGTAGATGAAGTAGTGGTAACTATTCCACAGGTCTGATCATGTTGATGAAGTAGTGGTAACTATTCCACAGGTCTGATCATGTTGATGAAGTAGTGGTAACTATTCCACAGGTCTGATCATGTAGATGAAGTAGTTGTAACTCATCCACAGGTCTGATCATGTTGATGAAGTAGTGGTAACTCATCCACAGGTCTGATCATGTTGATGAAGTAGTGGTAACTATTCCACAGGTCTGATCATGTTGATGAAGTAGTGGTAACTATTCCACAGGTCTGATCATGTAGATGAAGTAGTGGTAACTATTCCACAGGTCTGATCATGTTGATGAAGTAGTGGTAACTATTCCACAGGTCTGATCATGTTGATGAAGTAGTGGTAACTATTCCACAGGTCTGATCATGTAGATGAAGTAGTTGTAACTCATCCACAGGTCTGATCATGTTGATGAAGTAGTGGTAACTCATCCACAGGTCTGATCATGTAGATGAAGTAGTGGTAACTCATCCACAGGTCTGATCATGTAGATGAAGTAGTGGTAACTATTCCACAGGTCTGATCATGTAGATGAAGTAGTGGTAACTCATCCACAGGGTTAATCGTCGTACTGCTACCCAGGGGTATTGTCAGTAATAATCTTGTGACCATGAAATTGAATTCCACTGTTAGTGTTGTTTAAAGTTTAAAGTTTTAATGTCACATGCACAAGTACAGTGAAATGCCTTTATTGCAGCTCTAACCCCAACAATACAGTACATCAAGAACAATGTAATATGACAAATAACAAGGTTGAACATTTGTTTGAAACAAACAAGATATAAAAATAAGAAATAAGAAGAACACAATAAAGTAAGTAAATATACTTACTGTAAATATACAGTTCCAGTACCATACTATATACAGGGTCCGTTCCAGTACCATACTATATACAGGGTCCGTTCCAGTACCATACTATATACAGGGTCCGTTCCAGTACCATACTATATACAGGGTCCGTTCCAGTACCATACTATATACAGGGTCCGTTCCAGTACCATACTATATACAGGGTCAGTTCCAGTACCATACTATATACAGGGTCAGTTCCAGTACCATACTATATACAGGGTCAGTACCAGTGCCATACTATATACTGGGTCAGTACCAGTACCATACTATATACAGGGTCCGTTCCAGTACCATACTATATACAGGGTCAGTTCCAGTACCATACTATAAACAGGGTCAGTTCCAGTACCATACTATATACAGGGTCAGTTCCAGTACCATACTATATACAGGGTCAGTTCCAGTACCATACTATATACAGGGTCAGTTACAGTACCATATTCACAATGTGCAAGCATACTGGATTGATAGAGGTTATATGTATAGGGGTAAGGTGACTAGGCATCAGGATATATGATAAACAGAGTAGCAGCAGTGTATATGATTATTGTTTATGAGTGGGGGTGTGTGTAGTCAGTTTAATTGTGTGTGCATATTATGTGTGTATGAGCAAATGATGGAGTGAGTGTTTGTACTGTATGTGCGTTGGAGTTTGAGTGTGGTAGTGTGTAGGGCCCTGTGAGTGTGTATAGAGACAAGAACATTGGCAATGCTGATTAGGGTCTTGCTTTTTCAATTTCAGTCAAGGGGACGGTTTATGATGTTTTTATATCTAGTCTAGGGAATGCCAGTGAATGTAATATTATTTTTCACTACAATAAGCAGCCTCCTTCCTTTTAGATAATTTGGCAGTACGTCCAACCGGGCGGCAGACTAAATCCATAGATTTGGGCCTAATGAATGTATTTAAATTGACTGATTTCCTCATATGAACTGTAACTCAGTAAAATCTTTCAAATAGTTGCATTTGTAGTTTTGTTCAGTATAGATGAAGTTTACCAGTTTTTCCAGATTGACCAATGATGTTTGTGTAGACATTGAAGAGAACAGATCCCGAAATCAACCCCTGTGGTACACCTTTAGTGTCAGGCTCTGGCCATAGAGAAGCCTATTGCTTCTCTATGTAACCATGGTCAGAGTCTGACAGGTCTATTCTTTCTGTTTCTGGTGGTGGTTTGTGTTGGATCCCTAATTAGAGGCAGCTGCAGTGCATCGTCTCTAATTAGGGATCCTACATATGTTTGTGTGTTCCACACCGGGGGTTGTGGGTCATTATCTGTGTATATTCCTCAAGTCACGTTAAGGAGGTGTGAGTACATTTTGGATTACGTTGTTGGTTTGTTTTTGTAAAGTTTGTAATTCTACATTGGTTAGTTTGTCATTGTGTTTGTTTTATACATAGTATAAATAAAAATGTCGAACTACAATCCCTGCGCTGTGCCTTGGTCTCTCACCATACCGACTCGTGACATTTATGCACTTCAAGAAATTCAGACTTAACCCCATCAATCCCGATGGCCTGAGTTCTATCACTAAGATAATCATGAAACCATGAACAGGTGTCAGAGCTCAGGCAAACAAAATAATCTTAGCTAGAAAAGGAAGCCTTGAAATGGGGCAATCATTAATATCAATACTCTCCGCACCCTTATGGATCACAAGAGCTGATTTCTATACTTTTGAAATATTTCCTGATAACAATATTAAATAAAAAAAAATATGGATTATTGAGCCAACAATGATGAGCGCTGTCTATTGCTAGCAAAGCATCCAGGACATATTTTTCTGTAAATAGCCTAAAAGAAAAGCTTTGATAATTTCTCTGATCATTCAGCAAGTTTCCCCGATATAGCATCCAACCCAGTATCATTGTGAATCGCCTAAGAATTTATTTCAAAGACATAGCCTGCTGAAATAAAATGGTGATCAACTAAGCCAAATTGGTGGTGAAGAAATAATAATAATAATAATAACTATAAAATTCATTGATAGAGCTATGGATTCAAAATGACAATTTTAACCATATTCAGAGGCTAAACAGTGTTTCTTTCAAATTACATTGTTTACAAACAATTGAGTAGAACAAGCATATATTTTTGGTTCTGATGGGATATGACAATTGGACTAAGCTCATGGGGCATTCATTATATTCTTCAATAATCAATGTGTGTGTAAATAATTTAAAGTAAAAAAAAATGATTAAGCAATTACAAATTGACCCTTTAAATACTATAATTAATTGTTTTTAACCTTTATTTTAACTGGGAAAACATATTGAGACCTAGATATCTTTTCGATACAACACACTGTAAATATACACATTATGCCCAAACATACACATTAAAATAAAAAAAAGTCATGGGAAGCGCAAATAAAACATCACAAATCACCAATAAAAGTGCCAAAATATAAGCCAATATATAAGGTTGCATCACTCCATTGTTCATAACAGGAACATGAACATAAAACAGGGTTAAGGAGTGGTTTCACGAACACAGATTACATCTAGTCCTGCACTAGAAAGGATTGGCTGGAGATTTCACATTGATCTTGCTTTTCAGTCCAGGACTAGCCTTAATCTGTGTCTGGGAAAACCTCCCTATAATGTTTTCAATTATTGGAATGGGATTATGTTTTTACATATTTACATTACTAAGTATATTAATGGGGTTAACCTACTCTAAGAGTATGTGTTAGGCTGTTTGAGAGAAGGATCGATCCAATGTGAGTACATCTGTTGTTGAAGTACAGCAGATCAATAAAACTACAGTAATCTAGAAGTAGTCTAGCTGTTTATGCTGAAAAGCCTTGTTAGTACGTAGGTCAAATTAGCTATTGAATTTCCTATCCTTTTTGGCTTCAGACAAAAGCTCATATTCTCATATGAGAATGATCTCATAATGGGCCGCAGGTAGCCGAGTGGTTAGAGTGTTGGGACTGTTGTAAACGAAAGGTTGCAGGATTGAATCCCTGAGCTGACAAGGTAACAAATCTGTTGTTCTGCCCCTTGAACAAAGCAGTTAACCCACTGTTCCTCATTTGTCATTGTAAATAAGAATTTGTTCTTAACTGACTTGCCTAGTAAAATAAAGGTTAAATAAAAAAAGAAATCTCCAAAACTTGTGGAGTTGGTGCCTCTAGGGCAAATCAGGTGTATGTGAGATGGCCTTTTTACTGAAGAATGGATTTGTTTCATATGATTGAATTATTGTTTATTAATGTGGCAATGCAGGGCTCATCTGCGAAAGAGACTGTGGTCTCAACATGACTCCTTGACTCAACATGGTGTCCAAAATACACCAAAAGCATATTGCATAATCTGCTTGATTTTGGGTTGTGATATTTGGCCAGCATGTTAAGGAGTACAGTCATAGCTCATCCTAGGGCTGTGTCCAACTGGTCTTGAAGGTGACGCTGTCGGGCAATAGCTTGAACCCCGTCATGGCTGCTTACAGCTATATTTCTGATTATACATATATATGTAATACTATGATCCACCCCTTGTATGAGTGCGCTTCCTTCCAGAGCTCGGATATGATTCAGTGTGAGTGTGTCTGTGTGTGTGTGTGTGTGTGTGTGTCTGTGAGAGAGTAGATTAATGAGTCATCTAATGCAGAGGATTCAAAATTAGATTGAATATCCGAGATGCAAGACACACACACACACAAACAAACATCATGCAAACTGAAGTCACACCCAACACATCACGTGCACACACATCCATATACACAATGATCACCACGCTCGTTTAAACTGTCTGTGCTATGTGTTACTATCTCTCTCAGGCTCAGGCGGGGTGTGTGTGTGTGTGTGTGTGTGTGTGTGTGTGTGTGTGTGTGTGTGTGTGTGTGTGTGTGTGTGTGTGTGGCGACAATTGATTTAGTGTCATAGAAGATGAGTGTGTTAAGCTCATTCAGTCACGCATCCAAGTGTAATATGAATCAGAGCTTAAACCAAACACACACACACACACACACACACACACACACACACACACAACATAGCTAATACACACTCACACATCCATACATTTCCTACTTCAAATACAATTACACACACGCACACGCTATTAACAAAATTCTCAGTTTCTCTTTTTCTCTCTTTCTCTCTTTCTCTATTTGAGAGGCATGGAATAGACAAGAGACAAGACAGAGCCCTCAGCTCCGAAGAGAAAAAAAGAGACTTCCTCTGGTGGTTGCTATGGAAACTGTCTCCTCTTTCCCTGTGAGGGGAGGGCAGCCATTTAAGGTGGCTCACAGACGAGGGGAGAAAATAAGGATATTTAAGGTAGTTCTTTGGAGGGGGAGGGGGGAAGCAGTGAATGGTACCCTATTCCCTATATATGTAGTGCACTATATAGGGAATAGGGGGCCATTTGGGATGCACCTGATATCTAAGGGAGTTTATAAATAGATTCCAGATGGTTTGATGTTAGTCAATGTTTCATTTAGCATAGCAACGTCACACTATCCAGAGAATTATATCTTTATTTATTTGTTTATTTGGATCCCCATTAGCTTTTGTAGAGGCAGTAGCTATTCTTCCTGGGGTCCACAAAAACCACAAACAATGACAAGTAACAAAACACTGGATTTAAGGATTTACTTCAGACACCGGACAAGGCCCAAATCCCCATCATTCGCATGAAGAAGAGATGGGAGATATAGGGGTCAGAGGTCGGGGTGCCTTGTAAGAATCTGACGGCGAGTGGGTAACCCGCCTCTATCATCAGTCCTATTAGCCAACGTGCAATCATTGGATAATAAACTGGATGAGATCTGATCAAGACTATCCTACCAACTGTACATTAAAAACTGTAAATGATAATGTTTTACAGAGTCGTGGCTGAACAACGACATGGATAATATACAGCTGGCTGGGTTTTCTGTGCATCGGCAAGATAGAACAGCTGCCTCCGGTAAGACAAGGGGTGGCGGTCTGTGTGCACGAAATCTAATATTAATTTAGTCTCCAGGTTTTGCTCGCCTGCAGTAGAGTATCTCATGATAAGCTGTAGACCACACTATTTACCAAGAGAGTTTTCATCTATATTTTTCGTAGCTGTCTATTTACCACCACAAACCGATGCTGGCACTAAGACCATGCTCAACGAGCTGTATAAGGCCATAAGCAAGCAAATAATACCCCAACCAGAAGCAATGGATTACAGGCAACATCTGCACTGAGATAAAGGGTAGAGCTCTAACCTGCTATGCCCTCCGACGAACCATCAAACAGGCAAAGCGTCAATACAGGATTATTTCCTAAGGAACCTGGGACTAAACGCCTCCCTCTGCAACTGGATCCCGGACTTCCTGACGGGCCGCCCCCAGTTGGTAAGGGTGGTAACAACACATGTGCCACACTGATCCTCAATACGGGGGCCCCTCAGGGGTGCATGCTCAGTTCCTTCCGGTACTCCCTGTTCACCCATGACTGCACCGCCAAGCATGACTCCAACACCATCGTGTCCCGTGTAGCTCAGATGGTAGAGCATGGCGCCTGCAACGCCAGGGTTGTGGCTTCGATTCCCACGAGGGACCAGTAGGAAAAAAGTATGAACATGTATGCACTGACTAACTGTAAGTTGCTCTGGATAAGAGCGTCTGCTAAATGACGTAAATGTAAATCATTAAGTTTGCTGCCGACACAACAGTGTTAGGCCTGATCACTGACGAGACAGCCTATAGGGAGGTGGTCAGTGTGGTGCCAGGATAATATCCTTTCCCTCTGATCAAGACAAAGGAGATGATCATGGACTACAGGAAAAGGAGGGCTGAGCACACCCCCATTCTCATCAACAGAGCAGGTTGAGAGCTTCAAGTTCCACATCACCAACGAATTGTCATGGTCAAAACACACCAAGACAGTCGTGAAGAGGGCACGACAATGCCTATTCCCCCTCAGGAGACTGAAAAGATTTGGCATGGGTCCTCAGATCCTCAAAAGGTTCTACAGCTGCACCATCGAGAGCATCCTGACTGGTTGCATGGCAACTGCTCGGCCTCCGATCACGGCACTACAGAGGGTAGTGCGTACGGCCAAGTACATCACTGGGGCCAATCTTCCTGCCATCCAGGACCTCTATACCAGGCAGTGTCAGAGGAAGGCCCTAAACATTTCCAAAGACTCCAGACACCCTAGTCACAGACTTTTCTCTGCTGCTGCTCTGCTGCTGCTCTCTGTTTATTATCTATGCACTTTACCTCTACCTACATGTTACCTTGACTCTGTACCGGTACCCCCGGTGTATAGCCTTATTATCTGTTATTTTATTAATGCTTATTTGTTATTTGTTCTTTTCTTTCTTTGTATTTATTGTTTACTTTGATTTATCTAGTAAATACTTTCTTAATTTAACACTTTTTTTTTCTTAAAACTACATTGTCAGTAAGCATTTCACTGTAAGGTCTACACCTGTTGTATTTGGCGCAATTTGATTTGCTTTGATTTAACAACAATGAGTAATACAAATTTAAAATGCAATGATTTACAAACATTACAACAACAAAAAATAATGCATGCGTTAGAGCGTGTCTGTATGTGCATTAGGCTTGGGTGGTATATTGTATATCGCAGTATTTGGAAATAGCCACAAGAGGGTTTTGCAATACCGTTGAAACAATTTATTTTAAGTTTTTCAATAAATTTTTATATATGTAGCTACTTTTTAAGTAAATACCTGCAGTCAACTTGTGTAATATATTAGGAGATTGCGTTCTTCATTTCACCTATAACATTATTTTAGATTATGAAGCTTACCACAGTTTCCCAGTCATGTGTTTGTTTGAAAATATCACAGCGGTAGAAAGTGGTAGCAGGTGAGTCCAGCTGTGTATTGACAGGGGCCACGTTTTATATTGAAAGTCAAGTGTTTTTTTTTTTTGCTTCAATAGAGTGATCAGGGACGTGCAACTATGCAAAAAATACTTTAGTTGCAAAAGGGTTAAACTTGGATTAACTAACACAACGTGCCATTGGAACACAGGAGTGATGGTTGCTGATAATGGGCCTCTGTACTCCTATGTAGATATTCCATAAAAAATCAGCCGTTTCCAGCTACAATAGTCATTTACAACATTAACGATGTCTACACTGTATTTCTGATCAATTTTATTTTATTTTAATGTACAAAAAATTCGCTTTTCTTTAAAAAACAAGGACATTTTTAAGTGACTAAGTGATTTTTGAATCATTTTTTACATGAAAAAGAAAAGCCATACATTCAGATAGGAAGGAAATTTAGACGATGGTGCAAAGTTTCAGACTGATACCTTCAAGTACATAACTATAGAGAATATACACAAATGCTTTGGTAATAAAAAATACATGTTTACACACTCCCAGGAATGTCCTACATGATGGATCATTAGCTTCCCTACAGAAAAGACACTAACCTTCAGATTGGTCAATTGATGAATGTGACTCACCACCTGGATTCTTATGTAGCAACATTTGAAATGCTGTTTTCTACATATGATAAAATTAGAGACTCAGAGCTACAAAATGGTATATCATACACTGCATTTTTTAGGAACAATAGGAAAGTAATTCTGCTTTGAAAGTTGCTAAACTTGTCAACTTACTTTTGAGAAAATTGCATTTTAACGTTTTTGGTATCTAGTGAGCTCTTTTGACTACAGCATCTTTCACACCCTCTTAAGCTTTAGCCCCACACATCTAATTTCGCTCTCAGAGCGTTAAGAGCACACACTTGACGCTCTGGCCGATGATTTGTTTACCTCTGGATAACATGAAAACAGCCTAACCAACTCTGCTGGCAACAATTTTCACGTACCAGTCTAAAGTGGCGTCCTCTCCTTACAAAAACATCTTAATCTGTTGAGTCTAAACTATATTCACTAAATCCTCATTTATTGGTTCTGTGACACTTTCTCGGTCGGTTTCTGCTGTAATCTCATCCAAATCTGTATACCTGGACTTTGATTTAGCTTTTCCAGTATTAGTAGACATATTGTACTTTCAATTTGCGGAAAACTTTGTTTTCCAAACTTAGATTTCCAATGGACACTAAACTGCATTGCGCATGTGCTCAAAACGATAGGTGTTCATTGGACCAAGATACAGTCATTCAAGTGAACGCTGCCTGTCTTATTGGTGCGTAATGAGGTCATTGCTTCATATACTAAAATCGTTTTTTTTTTTTTTTTTTAGCTATACCTAACCTAGAATGTTGAAGCAAGTTAGGTTGTGTTCTTGAGTGTCTGAGGATTGCATACAAACCGAACTTGACTGGATAAAAGTAGGTTTAGCGTTTCTTATTACATTGATTGTTTTGTTGAAAGTTGATTGAGTCGGATTTCATGACACAAGCTGTATACAACATGAATCGTGTTAGGACATAAAATTGATTGTAATCAAACAAAACAACGATACGTTTTATCTCTGGGACCCTCAGGATGACAAATCAGAGCAAGATTACTGAATGTAAGTACATTATTTACCTTCAGAGGTGAATGTACCAAACCAGTTGCCGTGATAAGTGTTTTGTTTTTGTACACTATCCTCAAACAATAGCATGGTATTTATTCACTGTAATAGCTACTGTAAATTGGACACTGCAGTTAGATTAACAATAATTTAAGATTTCTGCCCATATAAGACATGTACATATCTGTTAAAATGTGTGTTTGTTTCAAATGTCGCATTATGCATATTGAGCAAGCACTGTCCCGATTATGGGACACCGATCCTGTAGAGGTTAAAATCCACAGCTACAACAAATGCGGTCTCAGGACAAATGGTTTCCAGTTGGCATAAAGTCCAGTGTAGTTCTTTGAGGGCCGTCATGGTATCGTCTTGAGGGGGAATATACACGGCTGTGACTATAACCAGAGAGAATTCTCTTGGGAGGTAATACAGTCAGCATTTGTTTGAGGTTCTAGGTCGAGTGAACAAAAGGATTTGAGTTTCTCTACGTTATCACAATCACACCATGAGTAGTTAATCATGAAACATACACCTTTCTTCTTCCCCAGAGAGTTCTTTATTCCTGTCTGCGCGATGTACTGAGAACCCAGCTGGCTGAATGGACGAAGACAGTATATCCCGAGTGAGCCATGTTTACGCGAAACAGAGTACGTTACAATCCCTGATGTCTCTCTGGAAGGAGATGCTCGCCCTGAGCTTGTCTACATTATTATCCAGAGATTGAACATTAGCGAGTAATATATGTACTTGGACGCGGTGGATGGTGGATGGCACTAGAAGTCCCCTCCGAATACCTCTTCTCCGTCGGCTGCGTTTTGGTTCAGCCTCTGGTGAAAGGATCCAATTCGGGAAAGTCGTATTCCTGGTCGTAATGCTTGTGAGTTACCGCCGCTCTGATATCTAAAAGGTATTTCCGGCTAATAACAACACACAAAAAAACTAAATACTGCAGAGTTGCTTAGGAGCTAGAAGCAGAGCTGCCATATCTGTCGGCATAAAAAAATCTAATGTTATATTTATAATTTTTTTAAATAACAAACCAAAAAATCTAAGCCCTTTGGATGAGTTATCTGTGCAGCTTGATTTCCTTGCATTTATTCTCCTCTCGGTAGCCCCACACATGTTGCTCCACCCCATCTTCTCCAAGCAGATCAGGCATTTCCGTTGCCCTAGCGACTCAGACACAGCATGTACTACACAGTACTGTCTTCCTTTAGACAAGCACGCGTCAAAACTTTGTTTATTTCTCTCATTCACATTCACTTGTAAATGTCAAAACTCATCAACAATGACATACATGTATAACATTATGAGCTGGATTGCCTGTTTTAGCTATTTGTTTATTTTCATTGTTATATTTTGCTATGAGCCTCAATGGAAATGTACTATTAATTGTGCTAATTTTGTTAGCATTCCTGTAATGTTTATTTTTTTTAATTGTTTGGTGCACCCTTATGTACTAAGCCAGTAATACCATAAATTCCGCGAGATTGACGGTATAACATTATGAATATCTGGATACCACCCAACCCTAGTATGCGTATGTTTGTAACCCTCACAGTCCCCGCCATTCCATTAGATGTTTTTTAAACTTTTATGAAAAGGGAATTTTGCTGTTTGCTTGAGTAATTGGAGATGGGAATTCCATGCGATCGCGGCTCTGTATAATACTGTGCGTTGCTGTGTATTTGTTTTGTACTTGGGGACTGTGAAGTAACCCTTGGTGGTGTATGTATGGGTGTCTGTGTGCAAGGTCTGGGGGAGAAGGCGAGAAAGGGCTGGTGAGAGAGTGGAGTATATCCCTCACACGCACACGTTCACACACAAACACAGTAGTGAGGGAGGGGCTGTACTGTCTCATAGACATGGGGCAGTGGATCCTGTGTAGTGGTAAAATGGAGTGTGAGTGCGCGAGTGCAAAGGGCATGTTGGCATTCTACAGTCCTACACATTTTCCTATGCTGTAGCAGCCAGTGAAGGGTACTTCAGACCCGGTAGAATCACCTGCTTCCCCAACACCATCTCACCAACCTACTGTTCCTATCCCCATACCCACTACCCTATCCCAACCTGCCACACCACCACGGTTTCTTCTGCCATGGCATAATTTATGGTGTCAGTGCCAGAAACACACATGCCTGCGTGTCTTCGCACGAAGAGAGAGCAAGAGATGCTGCGTATACAGTAAACACGGCAAGGAGACCGGGACTATTGTATGGTTAAACAGGAGACCGGGACTATTGTATAGTTAAACAGGAGACCGGGACTGTTGTATAGTTAAACAGGAGACCGGGACTATTGTATAGTTAAACAGGAGACCGGGACTATTGTATAGTTAAACAGTGCAAATATTGCGAACACCAACCTACTGGATGAGCTAAACAAATTTTTCTCCCGCTTCGAGTGTAACGACTCTGGCCTGCCAAGGAGAGCCCCTGAGGACAACGATGGCTACATGCTTACTGTCTTCACAGAGGACGTATGTAAGTCATTCAAGCGTGTTAACCCTCACAGACGGTATCCCTAATCGTGCCCTCAGAGCATGTGCAGACCAGCTAGCTGTTGTGTTGTGTTTCATCCTGTGCCCAAGAAAGGGAAAGTATCTGAACTGACTACCCTACCCGTAGCACTCACTTCCGTCATCATATAGTGCTTTGATTGGCTAGTCAAAGACTACATCACCTGGCAGATCCACGGATGACGCAATCACCATTGCACTGCACACTGCCCTCACCCACCTGGACAAAAGGAATGCATATGTGAGGATGCTGGTCATCGACTACTGCTCGGTCCTCTAAGCTCATCACGAAGCTCACAACCTTGGGACTAAACTCCTCCCTGTGCAACTGGGTCCTGGACTTCCTGATGGGCCGCCCACAGGTGGTGAAGGCAGGCAACATTACCTCCTCAACACGGGGGCCACACAAGGTTGCATCCTTAGTCCCCTCTTGTACTCCCCTGTATACCCACGACTGTGTGGCCTCGCACAGTTCCAACTCCATCATCACGTTCTCTGATGACACAACAGTAGTAGGCCTGATTACCAATAACGACTAGTCGGCTTACAGAGACGAGGTAGGTACTCTGACGTTGTGGTGCCAGGTAAACAACCTCTTCCACAACGTCAGCAAAACAAAGGAGCTGATTGTGGACTTCAGGAGGAACCAGGTTAGGAACGCCCCCACCCTCATCCCCGGGGCCGTGGTGGAGATGGTCAAAAAGTTCCTCTGCGTACACATCTCCGATGAGCTGAAATGGTCAAATCACACGGACACTGTGGTAAAGAATGCACGGCAGCGACTCTTCAACCGAGGGCCCTCACAGTGTTCTACAGGAGCACCATCATCATCATCATCATCATCAAGGACCTCAGCCACCCGAGCCACGGCCTGTTCATTTAGCATTTAACAGCTGTATATATATATTAATTTCTCACATAACCCACCTGCTGCTCCAGTACCTGGAAAAGGGGCCTTCTTGAATGTTGGCATATTCCTGTCAAATCGTTCCTTCGCTCTTCCTTTCTCAATTTTTTCCCTCTTTCCTAACACACTATTTCTTTCTTTCCTCTGTCCAGAGCTGCCGTATGGCTGGGAGAAGATCGATGACCCTATCTATGGCAGTTACTACGTAGAGTAAGTCCTCCCCGCAAACAAATAACATTCCCAGGACTTTAGCTAACATTCTCCTTAACTTGTAATCATGTTTTGGTCTAACATTAGGATGATACAGTAACATTCCACCAACATTCAAATAGTGTTTCTGCTAACAAAATGCTGTTTCTAAGAACATTCTCAGAACATTAGCTAACATTCCGATTAGGTTGTACTTAGGTTGTGGTCTAACATTAGTATTATAATATTCAACAAACATTTAAAGTACATTCAACATTAAACAATGCTGCTCTAATAAAATGTATTTCTGTCTTCATTAGTTACACTGTAAAGGGGTTACTAATGGCAATTAAGTAAAGGGGTTACTAGTGTCGTAACGTTGCCTTTGATTAATTTGATGACATGCTATTTTATCAAATCGATTATCTAACGTTTAATTGATTACGTTATTGAATTAAATCATGCAAGAATTACATTATTAATAACCTGGGGCACCACTGGAATCTGTCGTTTACAGAGTTACCAATTCCAGAAAATAACTTATATTTTATATCTTATAACAGTCAATTATTAATCATACCTCTTGTCAGTCTCAAACTGATGATCATAAGATCTAATCTTCATGAATCTTAGTCTGCATGATGAATCAGCATTACACAAATTGGCTTGATTATTTATTTACTAAATACCTAAATAATCACACAGAATGACATATATGGAACAATAGAATAGGTTATACATTGATTGCTAATCATGTCATGAAAAGTCCCTAGTGGACTAACCTGATATGACGGCTGGTTACACAAAGGAAAGTGGGTTGGGGAAGGAAAGAGCGGAAGATTGAAAGACAAAGGAATGATTTTCTCTATGGGACCTTGAGACGCTATGGTCAATGTAAATACAAGATCTGGTGGATTCTAATAACCGCCCATTTGGAAAAATAAATGGAATATATATATTTACTCTTAAGCTGCGCTTCGATAGATGGGTCAAAAACATGAGGCTCTGGTTTGCCAGATCTCTGTAGTCTTTCTGGTAGTAGTGTCTGTCACTTCTTTAGTGAACAAATAGTTCAGAGTTCATACCATTTTGCCATAATCCGCTCACACGTAGTCTGTCTGGTTTAGTCGAAATTCACAATTTTAACGTGGTGATCGTCACCTCCACGTTATATTTTCGCATGTAGATTTCGTTAGATAGAGTTGTAGTTCAACCCGTTTGTAGCCTCAGCTTACACCGTGGCTTGTGGGGTCTGATGTGAATTCTGGGGGGCTTTATACTGGGAAGAGAAGGGGCGTGTTTCAACCTTCTAACCCAATGAAAGTGTTCCCTTGGGTGTGGCTACTGACTGTACTATAAAACATTTATCTTATTTAGAAGGCTAAAATTACATTTAATATTTTCACAAATAGTTTCATATTTTAACATTTAAATTGCACAACAATTCCATGTAAATCTGATAACTAGAATGTGTAGACTTTCCAAGATACAATTTATGTCGTCCTATCATCAGTTATAATGTCCCAGACAACATGATATTCTTTAAGTAACAACGGACACTTTCAACTGGTTGAGAAAGGGAAATATTGTTCCATTCCTCACCATTTTTGTGTTACCCTACTGTAGAGTCTTTCTCTGTGGTAACAAAGGCTTTCCAAAAGTCCATTCTGTAGAGTGGAGAGAGAAAGAGAAAGGTATTTATGGGGGGTGGGGTCATAAACCTCACCCAACAGGGCAACGCCATGACACTAGTGGCAAGGAAGTTATTGTAATATTCACAGTTACTTATTTGCCACTAGCTGCTTGTAAGTTACTGCAATATCAGAGCAACATTCTGTACTATTGTACCGTAAAACATGCAATGCTACTATAATGGTAAATTAATACATTGAGGGTTGAGTGTTTGTGTCTTACAGTATTTTACTGTAATTAAATGGGATTGTTGCAAGCTGGTTGGTTGCTAGGTAATGTGTTTACATACAGTACCATTGAAAATACAGAATCGTTTTTCACTGCTCACAACATTTTCCCACAATGCAGTATAATTTACGGTATGCTGCAGTATAATGCTTTCACAGTATTTTACTGTTTATAATAGACACATTTACTGTAGAAATTACAGTTTTCCATTAGAGTGTACTACAATAGCTACTGTTGGGTATCCACAGACTTAGAACAGAATCCTAACATGACACTTTCCCCTCAATCTTGCATTGATTTCAATTTTAGCTATGTTCACCGATCTCAAATTAGATGTGTGTTCTCACTCGAGTACCAGCGGTTATGTCCATGTTCCAGACTGACTACATTTCAGACGCCTGCCAAATCTCGCAAAGCCTGGATAGGTATTAAACATATCAACTGACCACATCCTTATGATAAAGCAATCTACATCATAATGATGCATTGTCTGCAATTTAATCAGCCTGGAACATGACCATTGTCTTAGTCAATGTGTATCTGTCTCCTGTGAAGAAGAGAACCCAAAACCCACTGATGCTGCTGGATTTCACTGTCATAGTCCTGTTCCCTGCAGCCACATCAACAGAAGGACCCAGTTTGAGAACCCCGTCCTGGAGGCCAAGAGACGACTGGAGCAGCAGGTGCAGAGCCAGGGACTGTCAGCTTTGCCCTTACCTACTATCTACAGAGGTACAGCCACACCCCTATACTTCCATGAGTTACTTGATGAGGATTCCATGTAGCCATGGGCTCTATGTAGTACTGTGCGCTGTTCTGGACTCGGACTGTGAAGAGACCTCTGGTGGCATGTCTTGTGGATGGGTGTCTGATCTGTGTGCCAGTGGTTTAAACAAGTAGTGATGAAGGTCAATCTCCTCTTCTTTTAGCCAGGACAGATTGACATGCATTTTATTAATGTTACAGTAGCACTTAAGGAGACAATTGTTCGGACCCAATTGTCATTTTCCTGAGTCCCTCTTTGTTGCACCTGACCACTATAGCCAGGGACTGTCAGCTCTGCCCTTACTCACTATTCAGAGGAAATATATACAGTGTCAGCCCAGACCGCTGCATACAAAAAAACAACTTCCCCTTCTTAACTCTCCTTACACTGAGTGTAACAAACATTAAGATCACTTGCTCTTTCCATGACAGACTGACCAGGTGAATCCAGGTGAAAGTTATGATCCCTTATCGATGTCACTTGTTAAATCCACTTCAATCAGTGTAGATGAAAGGGAGGAGACAGGTTAAAGAAGGATTTTTAAGCCTTGAGACAATTGAGACACGGGTGAATGGACAAGACAAAAGATTTAGGTGCCTTTGAAGGGGGTTCCAGGCGCACCATTCGACACCTTGTAGAGTCCATGCCCCGACGAATTGAGGCTGTTCTGAGGGCAAAAGGAGGGGGGGGGGTGCAACTCAATATTATTTCTGATGTCTCTCCTCCCTAATTTTTACTCCATCTATATCCTACTGTCTTAACAAGTAAATAAAAATACCTACAAATGTATATATTTTTAAAAGAGTGACTACTCTAGTATATTTAACTGGCCTACTCTAATCTCACCCTCCAGAGAAGCCCCCGTTCACGCGGGACCCCACCCAGCTGAAGGGCTCCTTCTTGTCAACAGCTCTCCAGAAGAGCAACATGGGCTTTGGCTTCACCATCATCGGAGGGGACGAGCCGGATGAATTCCTGCAGGTCAAGAGTGTCATACCTGAGGGTCCCGCCGCACAGGATGGGAAGATGGACACAGGTACTGTACAGGAACTAACCACACACACACTTCCCCAGGATGCAGTGTAAAGAAAAATACATTTGAAGTTGAGTCAACTTCAAAAATCAATGCAATATGATTTCTAGATCTCTCAACTTTGGGCAGAAAAGTTCTGAGTTGACTCAACTGAGTCAACATTTGTCAAAGTTGAGTAAACCACAAAATTATATTGCATCTGGTTGCCTTGATATTTTAAGTTGACTCAACTTTTGTATTCAAGTCCTCTCTACTTAAAAATGTAAGGATTACACCAGCTAAACTATTTCACAATGTAAGGATATTTTAAATTGTTTTATTTTATTTTTTATTTAACCTTTATTTAACTAGGCAAGTCAGTTAAGAACAAAACACACATCACGATAAGAGAGACCTAAGACAACAACATGGCATGGCAGCAACACATGACAGCACTGCATGGTAGCAACACAACATGACAACAACACGGTAGCAACACAACATGGCAGCATCACAACATGGCAGCAGCACAAACATTATTGGGCACAGACAACAGCACGAGACAACAATACATCATGCAAAGCAGCCACAACTGTCAGTAAGAGTGTCCATAATTGAGTCTTTGAATGAAGAGATTGAGATAACTGTCAAGTTTGAGATTTTTTGCAACTCATTCCAGTCGCTAGCTGCAGCGAACTGAAAAGAGGAGTGACCCAGGGATGTGTGTGCTTTGGGGACCTTTAACAGAATGGGACTGGTAGAACGGGTGTTGTATGTGGAGGATGAGGGCTGCAGTAGATATCTCAGATAGGGGGAGTGAGGCCTAAGAAGGTTTTATAAATAAGCATCAACCAGGGGGTCTTGCAACGGGTATACAGAGATGACCAGTTTACAGAGGAGTATAGAGTGCAGTGATGTGTCCTAAAGGAGCATTGGTGGCAAATCTTATGGCCGAATGGTAAAGAACATCTAACAGCTCGAGAACATCCTTACCTGCCGATCTATAAATTACGTCTCCGTAATCTAGCATGGGAAGGATGGTCATTTGAACCTGGGTTAGTTTGGCAGCTGGGGTGAAAGAGGAGCATTACGATAGAGGAAACCAAGTCTAGATTTAACCTTAGCCTGCAGCTTTGATATGTGCTGAGAGAAGGAAAGTGTAATGTCTAACCATACTCCCAAGTACTTGTATCAGGTGACTACCTCCAGCTCTAAACCCCCAGAGGTAGTAATCACACCGTTTGGAAGAGGGGCATTCTTCTTGCCAAACCACATGACCTTTGTTTTGGAGGTGTTCAGAACAAGGTTAAGGGCAGAGAAAGCTTGTTGGACACTAAAAAAGCTTTGTTGTAGAGCATTTAACACAAAATCCAGGGAGGGGCCAGCTGAGTATAAGACTATCATCTACATAAAAATGGATGAGAGAGCTTCCTACTGCCTGAGCTATGTTGTTGATGTAAATTGCGAAAAGTGTGGGGCCTAGGATCGAGCCTTGGGGTACTCCCTTGGTGACAGGCCGTGGCTGAGACCGCAGATATTCTGACTTTATACACTGCACTCTTTGAGAGAGGGAGTTAGAAAACCAGACCAAAGACCCTCAGAGACACCAATACTCCTTAGCCGGCCCACAAGAATGGAATGGTCTACCGTATCAAAAGCTTTGGCCAAGTCAATAAAAATAGCAGCACAAAATCAAGCTTGCTTAGAATCAAGGGTAA
The DNA here is from genome assembly GCA_023634145.1 of Thymallus thymallus. NCBI lineage: Eukaryota > Metazoa > Chordata > Actinopteri > Salmoniformes > Salmonidae > Thymallus > Thymallus thymallus. Next base: position 3,110,368 of record CM042413.1, read on the forward strand.
TGGTGACATCATTGAGGACCTTTAAGGTTGCAGTGGCAGATCCATAACCTGAGCAGAAACCAGATTACATACCAGAGAGAATACTATAGACATCAAGAAAGCCAGTCAGTTGATTATTGACAAGTTTTTCCAACACTTTTGATAAATCGGGCAAAATAGAAATTGGCCTATAAGAGTTAGGATCAGCTTGATCTCTCCTTTAAATAAAGTATGCACTGTGGCTGCCTTCCAAGCAATGGGAACCTCCCCAGAGAGGAGAGACAGGTTAAAATTGTCAGAGATAGGCTTGGCGATGATAGGGACAGGAACCTTAAAGAAGAAAGGGTCTAAGCCATCTGACCCAGATGTTTTTTGGTGTCAAGTTTAAGGAGCTCCTTTAGCACCTCAGACTCAGTGACCGCCTGCAGGCAAAAACATTGTAGCAGGGCAGGGGAAAAAGAGGGAAGAGCATTGGGGATAGTCGCATTAGAAGGGCTGGGAGAAGAGGAATTGTTGGACGGGCAAGGAGTCCTTACTTAATGAAGTGGTGATTAAAGAGCTCAGCCATGTGCTTCTTGTCAGTAACAACCACATCATCAACTTTAAGGGACAGCTGTGAGGAGGAGAATTTATTCTCCAGGTCTTTAACCGTTTTCCAGAACTTCTTGGGGTTAGACCCACAGAGAGAGAACTGCTTGTTAAAGTAATTAACTTTGGCCTTCCGGATAGCCTGAGTGCACTTATTTCTCATTTGCCTGAACAAGAGCCAGTCAGCCTGAGTATGCGTGTGCCAAGCCTTTCACCAAATGGAATTATTGATAGATAGATAGGTACTTTATTGATCCCTGAGGGGACATTTATTTGTCAAGCAGCTACGAAAAAACACAGGGCAGGTGCAAAATGCCAGAATGAAAATACACAAAAGACAGATACACGATACATGATACATAGTGCGGCAGTATGAAAAGGTATAAAAATACAAGAAGTCTGGAGTACAAAAAAGCTATAAAAAGACATTGCATAGTATGGGTGGTTGGCTGAATATGTACACTATACATTGGTGGATGGTGCATGTTAACTATACTATACAGGTCGATGGCAGAGAAATACTTAAATAGCTAAATGTGCATATGATATAAGTGAGGGTAATAATAGTTTACTTAATATACAGTCTGGTTAAATGAACAGTTAAGTTAATATTTTACATGATTATATTAACTGTACAGGTAAATGACAGGAAGATGATGTGGTCTCTCCAGCTCTCTCTTCACTTGGTTGGTGGTGAAAGCCAGCTCAGGTGGGGAGGTGGGGGGAAGGGGGGTGTTGAGGATCAGTCCAGGGGGAGCAGGGGCGGAGGTAGGGAGGGGGTCGCTGATTGTCTCAACAGAGGTGTTGTGACCAAAGTGGGGGTGGGATAGCCGTGAGGGTATGTGGCCTGGGGAGCTAAAGGTGAGGTGGACAAGGCCAGTATCTAACCTGTTAAAAAATTGGTTCAGCTCATTGGCTCTGTCCTGGGTCCCCTCCGTCTGCCCTCTCATACCCTTCCACACCTCTCTCACCTGGCTCTGCCTCAGCTTGTCCTCCATCTTCTCCTTATACCCTCTCTTCCCCTCAGCAATCCGCAACTTCAGCTCCCTCTGGACGCATTTCAATTTGTCCCTGTCCCCCTCCTTGAGGGCCCTCTTCTTCTCATTCAGCAGGGCCTTCTGGTCGCTGGTGACCCAGGGTTTATTATTAGGAAAACAGCGTACCTTCCTGGTGGGTACGGTGTTGTCTACACAAAAATGTATATAGTCCGTTATGCAGTCAGTAAGTTAATGTCCTCCCCATGATCCTCACAGAGCACATCCCAGTCTGTTGTTTCAAAACAGTCCTGTAGGGCCTCATTCGCCTCCGGGGACCATCTCCTAATGGTCCTGGTGGTCGCAGGCTGCTGTTGGACCATAGGCCTGTAGAGTGGGGTGAGGTGGACAAGGTTGTGATCCGATCTACCGAGGGGAGGGAGTGCAGTGGAGTTGTATGCATCCTTCACATTAGCATATAACAAGTCCAGACTTTTATTATTCTAGTCTAATGATAAACGCTGCAGGTCACTAGTTTATAGTGTCAAAAGACACACACAAGTGTCTGTAATCATGGCCGGTGTGGCTTGATATCATTGGTTAATTTACAGATATAAATAGAACATGCAAAAACATGAATGGATAGCATACAATCATAGATAGAACTTGTCTCCTTAGGCCTATAAACATTTACAATGAATAGCAAAATCAAAATAATCACTATAATGTCTTCAAGATCAAAGTCTAAGTTGAGACCGAAGGGAGCAAGGGTCTTTAAATTAAAGATTTAGGCAGCGTCTCATTTTAACAATAAACTGTCGAGGTCACCCCCTCTCCTAGGGAGGGTGACGTGTTCAATGCTGATAAAACGGGACGAAATTGAGTGGTTCGCTTCCAAAAAGTGGGCCGCAACTGGGTACGTTGAGTTTTTGCACCTAATGGTGCTACGATGTTCACTTACAGAAGTTTCACACATGGGGATTTTTTTTGTCGCCTTGTTGATCCCAGAAAAATGTGTCCTTGTATTAACACATTTCAAGTCATTTTACAAGAATGAAGACTGGCAGAATATTTCTTTATACCACACAAATTATAAAAACTACAGGCACTACTTTGACAAACTGAGAATCTGAGATCAATAAAAACAGCCTTGTCTTGAGTCCATCAATAGCCTGTAGGTGTGTAGAGACACATATTGTACAATATGAAGAGGAAATTATAGTCCTAAAAATGCTTTCCAGTTTCACTGACTCACCCAATGATGCACAGCTCACTCTGATGGCTGATGAGTTTGTGCCAGAAGAAGATCAAAATAAGGGGCATACAAACCTGAAATATGGATTGAAGAAGATGAAGATGATGGAAGTGGAGTAGAGGAATCTAAACAAGGAAACAACAGGAGTGATGGCGGTTCGGTACCTGGGCTGTGAACGGACCGGAGATGGAAGAAGGAGGTAGGAGATGTACAGGAGGAGAAAGAAGGGAGGAAGAAGGAGGAAATGGTGGAGGACGAGGTAAGGGGAAGGGTGGAAAGGGAATGCAGGTAGGGAGTAGAAATTAACAGGTGAAGAAGAGGAAGGTTAGCACACGAGGAACAAGTAGTAGCTCGGAACTGAGTGGTGAGGAGAATGATATAATTAGACCAGAGGAACAAGATGACGAGGAGTATAAAGTCGTTACGTTTCGGTGGGGATAATGTGGGATTGCATGAAGTGAGACAAATAAAGCAGATAGAGGCGAATATGATGCAAGTGAATGTAAGGACGTTAGTGACATTTATTGCTGGTGTGATTTAATGTCACTGCAGATATAAAATCAAAGAGGGAAAGAATACAGCTGATAGTGATGGAGGCAGTAAGACATGGATGTAACAGGGCTGACGTGGGAAACAGTGAGAGATGATCTCAAGCATCAGTCTAGTCAGGAGTCATGGGTCACTTGATATTAATCATGGTGTAATTAATACAATGGAATGCTCCAAGCCTGGCGAATGCAGTTTAAACGGTTTATAGATTAAATGGTGCAGAAGCCAGATGTTATTTGTATTCAGGAGACTTGGCTTAGACCAAAAACTGGATTTTGTGATACAGGGATTTGTGGTCGTTCGCCGAGATAGAAATACAGGGGGTGGGGGAGGGGTGCTACATTTATTAAACAAGGGGCTACCATATAGCATCCTGGGAGTGGGAAAGGAGTTAGAATATGTGGTTGTGGAGGTGTGGGTAGAACTGGATAGTTTAGAGATAATTAACTTCTACAATCCATGTAGGAGATTGGAAGTAGATCAAATGGAATATGTTGAGGGGAAGGACAGACGTAAGGTAGTGTGTTGTGCGGATTTTAACGCTCACAGTCCACTTTGGGGTGGGAGGAAGTTGGATGAAAATGGTCAGGTGATGGAGAAGTTGGATTTGAAAGGGTTGGTGTGTCTTAATGATGAAGGATTGAAATGGTTTCTGGAAAAGAGTCTGCACTAGACCTTACTGTCGCATCTAACGATATAGCAGGGCTTTGTGAATGGGAGATATGGGAGGAGTCGACAGTAGGGAGTGATCATTTTCCTATATTATGCACAAAAGGAATGAGGGTGGAAAACCAGTCTGGAGAGGGAAGAGGGAGATGGGTGGTTGGTGAGGCTAACTGGGGCAAATTCAAGGAGCTGTGTGAGGAAAGGTTAGTTGGGGAGGTTAGAGATATAGATATTGATAGAGAGTATAGGAGTTTCCAAGACATTATTAGAGGTGCGGCGGATGAAACTATTCTTAAGAGTTCTGGTATAAAGAAAAGGAAAGTGGCTCCGTGGTGGACATAGGAATGCTGGGAAGTAGTGAGATGTAGGAATAGGGCCTTCAGGCTGTTGACACGGACTCATGATTTTGAGCATTCGCTACAATATAAAAGGGCTCAAGCATTAGTAAGAAAGACCGTACGCCAGGCTAAGAGAAATGATTGGCGCCAGTTCTGCAGTTGAATTATGGGGGATGATTAGGAAGATGAATGTTATAAGGAGTGGATGGGACTACCCTGTACTGGTCAGTGGGGAGGAGTAGGCAGAGATGGAACTACCCTGTACTGGTCAGTGGGGAGGAGAAGGCAGTGACTGACAAGGAGAAGGTAGAGATGATGGCTAAAGGTTTTGTGGCAATACACAGCTCTGATAACCTGGAGGGGGATTGGGAAAAAGGAAGGGAAAGGACATTGAAGGCATATCCTAGAGTATTGGAAAAAAGAGAGTAAGTGGTTGATGCATTGAGTGCACCATTTTCTAAGGCAGAGATGGAGAGAGCGATTGCTAGAGCAGAGTTGACATCACCAGGAGGAGATGAAATACGTTATATCATGTTGTCTTTTATGGGTGAGGTAGCATTAGGAAGACTGCTTAGACTATAGAGTTTGGGAGGAAGGACAGCCTCCAAAGAGTTGGAAGGAAGCATTTGTAGTCCCAATTAGGAAACCAGGAAAGGATCCCACAGAACCTACTAGTTACAGGCCGATTGCGTTAACATCTCATGTGGGTAAAATGATGGAACGAATGATAACGGACAGACTGTTCTATTTTTTGGAGAAGAGGGAATTAATTGCATCATATCAAAGTGGATTCAGGAACGGTAAAGGGACAATGGATCCAGTGCTCTGCCTGGAAGATGACATATGAAATGCCCAGGTCAAAAGGGAAACAGTGGTGGCAGTCTTCTTTGATGTTGAGAAGGCATATGATATGTTGTGGAAAGAGGGGTTGATTATAAAACTGGATATTTTGGGAATAGAAGGTAGGGCTTTTAACTGGGTGAAGGATGTCCTGTATGGGCGTTCTATTCGGGTAAGAATTGGGAAATATATATCTGGTAGCTATCTAGTAGAGAATGGGACACCCCAGGGCAGTGTGATTAGTCCTTTGTTCTTCTCCATCATGATAAATGCTAGATATCTAGTAGAGAATGGGACACCCCAGGGCAGTGTGATTAGTCCTTTGTTCTTCTCCATCATGTTTTCAGATGTAGGGCCTGGGATTGGAAGGTCTGTGTTTGAGGATGATGAGGCCTTGTGGAAAAGGGGAAGGGATATAATGTAAACAGTTAGTAAGGTCCAGGAAACAATAGAGCTTGTAGAGGTGGTCACTGAGATGGGGTTTTAGATTTTCAATAGAAAAAACACAGATGGTTTTCTTTACAAAATATATACAGTACCAGTCAAAAGTCTGGACACACCTACTCATTCCAGGGTTTGCCTTTATTTTTACTATTTTCTACATTGATGAATAATAGTGAAGACATCAAAACTATGAAATAATACATATAGAATAATGTAGTAACCAAAAAAGTGTTAAACAAATCTAAATATATGAATGAGTAGGTGTGTCCAAACTTTTGACTGGTACTGTGTGTATATATATACTATATACAGTTGAAGTCGGAAGTTTACGTACACTTAGGTTGAAGTCATTAAAACTCATTTTTCAACCACTCCGCAGATTTCATGTTAACAAACTATAGTTTTGGCAAGTCAGTTAGGGCATCTACTTTGTGCATGACACAAGTAATTCTTCCAACAATTGTTTACAGACATATTATTTCACTTATAATTCACTATATCACAATTCCAGTGGGTCAGAAGTTTACATACACAAGTTGACTGTGCCTTTAAACAGCTTGGAAAATTCCAGAAAATGATGTCATGATGTCATGGCTTTAGAAGCTTCTGATAGGCTAATTGACATCATTTGAGTCAATTGGAGGTGTACCTGTGTATGGATTTCAAGGCCTACATTCAAACTCAGTGCCTCTTTGCTCGACATCATAGGAAAATCAAAAGAAATCTGCCAAGACCTCAGAAAAATTATTGTAGACCTCCACAAGTCTGGTTCATCCTTGGGAGAAATTTCCAAATGCCTGAAGGTACCACGTTCATCTGTACAAACAATAGTACGCAAGTATAAACACCATGGGACCACGCAGCCGTCATACCCCTCAGGAAGGAGATGTGTTCTGTCTCCTAGAGATTAACGTACTTTGGTGCGAAAAGTGCAAATCAATCCCAGAACAACAGCAAAGGACCGTGTGAAGATGCTGGAGGAAACGGGTACAAAAGTATCTATATCCACAATAAAACAAGTCCTATATCGACATAACCTGAAAGGCTGCTCAGCAAGGAAGAAGCCACTGCTCCAAAACCGCAATAAAAATCCAGACTACGGTTTGCAACTGCACATGGGGACAAAGATCATACTTTTTGGAGAAATGTCCTCTGGTCTGATGAAACAAAAATAGAACTGTTTGGCCATAATGACCATCATTATGTTTGGAGGAAAAAGGGGGAGGCTTGCAAGCCGAAGAACACCATCCCAACCGTGAAGCACGGGGGTGGCAGCATCATCTTGTGAGGGTGCTTTGCTGCAGGAGGGACTGGTGCACTTCACAAAACAGATGGCATCATGAGGAAGTCAAATTATATGGATATATTGAAACAACATCTCCAGACATCAGTCAGGAAGTTAAAGTTTCGTTGCAAATGGGTCTTCCAAATGGACAATGACCCCAAGCATACTTTCAAAGTTGTGGCAAAATGGCTTAAGGACAACAAAGTCAAGGTATTGGAGTGGCCATCACAAAGCCCTGACCTCAATCCTATAGAAAATGTGTGTGCGAGCAAGGAGGCCTACAAACCTGGCTCAATTACACCAGTTCTGTCAGAAGGAATGGGCCAAAATTCACCCAACTTATTGTGGGAAGCTTGTGGAAGGCTACCCAAAACATTTGACCAAATACTAATTGAGTGTATGTAAACTTCTGATCCACTGGGAAAGTGATGAAAGAAATAAAAGCTTAAATAAATCATAAATATGGCCCCCAATTAGAGACAATGACTAGCAGCTAACTCTAATTGGGGACCAACACAAAACCAAAAATAGACACACCTAGAAAACCCCTGTCAGGCTCTGACCAACATAGAGAATAAGCCAGAGGCTTCCTTCTGGTCAGAGCCTGAAAGTCCCCCCCACTCCCCCAGCCGTCGATTGAGATTCTGGCCCCGGCGCAGAGGAAGGCTCCGGCCACTACTTGGCTGACGACCAGTCCCGGACTGGGCACCGGTGTAGAGGGCTCTGGCCCGGCAGCTGGGTTGTCGACCGGTCCCGGACTGGGCACCGGTGGAGCGGGCGGCTCCGGCCTGGCAGCTGGGCTTGCGACCGGTTCTGGACTGGGCACCGGTGGAGCTGACGGCTCCGGCTCTGGAGTGGGGCTGTCGACCAGTCCCGGACTGGGCACCGGTGGAGCGGACGGCTCCGCCTCTGGAGCGGGAACATCGACCGGTCCTGGACTGGGCACCGGTAGAGCGGACGGCTCTGGAGCGGGGCCGTCGACCGGATCCGGACTGGGTTGTCGACCGGTCCCGGCAGCTGGGTTGTCGACCGGTCCCGGACTGGGCACCGGTGGAGCGGGCGGCTCCGGCCTGGCAGCTGGGCTTGCGACCGGTCCTGGACTGGGCACCGGTAGAGCGTACGGCTCTGGAGCGGGGCCGTCGACCGGATCCGGACTGGGCACCGGTAAAGCGGTAGGCTCCGTTTCTGGAGCAGGACTGACTACCGGTCCCGGACTGGGCAGAGAATCTGGCTCTGGAGCGTGGCTGGTGACACGCACTGGAGGTCTGGTGCGTGGAGCCGGCACTGGATGCACCAGGCTGGACACATGCACTGTAGGTCGGGTGTGGGTAGCTGGCACAGGATGTACCGGGCTGGAGAGATGCACGGGAGGCCTGGTGCGTAGAGCTGTCACTGGTTGCACCGGGCTGGTGACGCACTGTAGGTCGGGTCGGGGAGCCAGCACAGAACGTACTGGACTGGGGAGATGCACTGGAGGCCTGGTGCGTGGAGCCGGCACAGGATGCACTGGACTGGTGACACGCACTTCAGGGCGAGTGCAGGGACACGGCATAGGTCGTACCGGACTGGGAAGACTCACTGGGGACCAGCTGCTGGAGGCTGGTACTGGACGTATCAAGTCAGGCTTCACAGTTTTTGCAGAGCTCAGCAAACTAAACTCTCATGTGATCAACTCAGCTATTTGTGTTGTAAATGTAAATAAAAACAATTATGTTCACTCCACATTGTTTTCAAATTCAACTCACATTGAGCAAAAATCATTGGGTTAGTGGAGTATTCCATGTCAGGTCAACAATTTCCCAATTTGAATTCCAGCCACCTTGTGTGTGTGTTTGTGTGTCAAAGCATGCAGGTGTGTGTTGTGTTTAAGTGTCTGTCCGATTGCCAGATGTACGGTGTTTCCTCTGACACATTGGTGCGGCTGGCTTCCGGGTTAAGCGTGCATTGTGTCAAGAAGCAGTGCGTCTTGGTGGGGTCGTGTTTCGGAGGACGCACGACTCTTGACCTTCGCCTCTCCTGAGTCCTTACGGGAGTTGCAGCGATGGGACAAGACTGTAACTACCAATTGGATATGACGAAATTGGGGAGAAAAAGGGGTAATATGTTTCTGTCTTTGACTGTCTGTCTTCTCCACTGACTCACAAGGCTGGCCTCATGCATGGACACTGATGGTGTCTAAACTGCTCATTTTACTGTCTTACTGGAGCAAATCATGTCTGTCTGTCTCTCTGCTCACATCATGTATGTCTGTCTGTCTGCTCACATCATGTCTGCTCACATCATGTCTGCCCCCCCCTCCCTCCCTCTCACTCTCTGTTCTCTCTCTCTGAACTGATTTTACTCTCTTGTGATTCCTTTCTCCTTCTCTCTTTGACATTGCCAAAATAAAACACATCAACATGCACAAACACACAGACACACACACCACATCTCTGACTGAGATTAATAATGAAGGATTGTTTTGAGAATACTGATTGGAATATGCTCGTAGATTCATCCACCCAGGACTAGGGCTGTGGCGGTCACAAAATGTTGTCAGTCGGTGATTGAAGAGCAAATAACTGTCGGTCTCACAATAATTGACCGTTCATTAACATAAACACATGTAGTATCTCCTGGTTTCCACACAAAGCCTACAAGCCACTGATGCAGACCTTTGGAACATCTACATTTTAAAAAGTCTAATAAATCCATGTAATATAACCTACACATTCACAATACATCCATAATTTATTTTAGACTAGGTCTAAAGAAACATTATATGAAGAAAATGCAACTCAGAGGTGTCCTTCTGATACAATCTTAGAAGTAAAGGTTCCATCTAGAACCTAAAAGTGTTCTTCGGCTGTCCCCATAGGAGAACCCTTTGAAGATCTCTTTTTGGTTCCAGGCAGAACCTTTTTGGTTCCAGGCAGAACCTTTTTGAGTTCCATGTAGAACCCTTTACACAGAGGGTTCTACGTGGAACCCAAAATAGTTCTGCCTGGAACCAAAAAGGGTTCTTCAAAGGGTTCTCCTATGGGGACAGCCAAATAACCCTTTTTTCTAAGAGTGTAGGTCCTGATCTGGCTATGCCATATGGCTGTGGGCTTTACTAGTTCATTTAGCAGAAGAGATTTGGTTAGAATTCCGTGGCATTATTTTATAGTATGAAGAATACAAATGAACAAAGCTGAATAAAATAGAAAGGATATTTTCTCCAAACGATTTGAGGGAGTGTTAACATGCGGATGTTCTGTGTTGAACTGTTAACAAAGAAATAGGTATTCCTCAGTGGGGACCCATCAATCAGGGCAGGTTATTATTTTTAATTATTATTTATATTTTAAAGCTGTTAGTACCCCATGTGCCTCACCCTGATAATTTGGTATATTTTAACCTCATAACTTAGCCTACTGTTCTGACTTGGTGGTACACATGTAGCCTATAGCCTGTTTTAGAGAAATGTAATCAGTGAATATTGTAAGAGCTTTCATTGTCTGCTTATATGCCCCCTTTTATTTATCCTACGGTTCTGACTTGGTGTACAGGGAGAATACTGTAAGAACAACCCATGTTCTGGATTCTTTCAAAAGCATCCGTCCTAGCTCGCTCATTAATGTATTAATCGAAATTACGGATTGCCTCTTATCCGCTTATGCCATAGTTGGTACATCTCATCTTATTGTGTTGTGTTGTGTTGTTGCTTTGCTGGCATGCATCAACATATTTTTTCGTTTTGTTTGTTTTACCTGCAAAAATCGGCACTGGTGCTCCTATATGTTCAATTTATATTTATTAATGTAACTTTAGTTGTTCTACAAACGTTGGGCTTTATGTTTTGGATTTTTTATACATTGTAAAGCTGCATGATGCAACTCTAATGATGATTTTAAAAACAGTTGCTTGAAAGGCATGAGCTCTGCTTGTTTTTTTGCGCAGGCTGTACACACTTCATCAGCTTCTCATTCACAATTTCACAAGCACTTGATAATGCCTCGAATTTCCCGGCATCATCCCTTTTGTGTGGCCGTTATGCACCCTAAAAAATCTATGCCTTTTGCGGCCAGTGGCCGTTGTTCCCTTCTCCCTGAGCGCTGCGTGCTCCAAACATGGCTCTCCATCACGTGATCAGGTCTTTCTCACAGGCTGCAACTGTGCGCGTCCTTATCCAATTCCGAGGTGCATATTGAAGATATTGGATGAACTGTCCACATTTACTTTCGTCAGCCAGCTTGATGAGTACGAGCCTATGTCAATCTACTATGCCCCATAGTACAAAAGTTGACCTATTCTATTCTGTGCAAGAAATAAATATTCCAAACATAGTCTGGGTAAGTTTTGAGATGGATCCCAAATGAATGCAAAGACTAGCATCAAAAACTGTTTTACGCAATGAGGCTGTTGCAACAGATCAGAACGTTTAGCTTAAAATGTTGATAAACTATTAGGCTATTTCTTCACATTATAAGGGAAGCAATGCGCACATGGCAGTAGGCTATAAGCGCAAATTGTCCATTAACGGGAAAACACCATTATCAAAAGTGATGGCAAATGCAATCATGCAGGTAATGCTTTTATTATAATGAATGGTGATAATTATCTTCCCCAAACTTGAAACTCACATGCTGCTTATATATGTCAGTTAGGCTCTACACACGTTGTAAAGAGGATTAATGTGCTTAACTTTAAGAAGTTATTTGGCCACTTTAGTTGTGATACAAACCTTATGAGACTTATGGCTTGGCTACATGAGGTGTGTGACTATGATTAGAAAAAGTCACAAAAAAAGGCATTGTTTCTTGCCTTACACTGGACATCATTCACAAGTGATAATATATCATTCACAAGTGATAGGCTAATATTGTCACCCATCAGACTATTCTTGATATAATTTTGTCTTTACATATACTAAATCATATATGTGTGACATTTGTTTTGATTTAGAATGGTCCATTATCATGCACCTGTCTCTAAACAGGGGCAGCGGGAAAAACATGTAATCTATCAACATGAAAATGAACCATGGGAAAAGCGTCCTCCATTCACTATTTAAGTGAATGGAGGACGCTTTTCCCATGGTTCATTTTCATGTTGAAAACAGATCACTCAGAGATCCAATGCGACAATTATTATGTTTTATTTTTTACATACATACAATGGGGAGAACAAGTATTTGATACACTGCCGATTTTGCAGGTTTTCCCACTTACAAAGCATGTAGAAGTCTGTAATTTTTATCGTAGGTGCTCTTCAACTGTGAGTGACGGAATCTAAAACAAAAATTCAGAAAATCACATTGTATGATTTTTAAGTAATTAATTTGCATTTTATTACATGACATAAGTATTTGATACATCAGAAAAGCTGAACTTAATATTTGGTACAGAAACCTTTGTTTGCAATTACAGAGATCATACGTTTCCTGTAGTTCTTGACCAGGTTTGCACACACTGCAGCAGGGATTTTGGCCCACTCCTCCATACAGACCTTCTCCAGATCCTTCAGGTTTCGGGGCTATCGCTGGGCAATACGGACTTTCAGCTCCCTCCAAAGATTTTCTATTGGGTTCAGGTCTGGAGACTGGCTAGGCCACTCCAGGACCTTGAGATGCTTCTTACGGAGCCACTCCTTATTTGCCCTGGCTGTGTGTTTCGGGTCGTTGTCATGCTGGAAGACCCAGCCACGACCCATCTTCAATGCTCCTACTGAGGGAAGGAGGTTGTTGGCCAAGATCTCGCGATACATGGCCCCATCCATCCTCCCCTCAATACGGTGCAGTCGTCCTGTCCCCTTTGCAGAAAAGCATCCCCAAAGAATGACGTTTCCACCTCCATGCTTCACGGTTGGGATGGTGTTCTTGGGGTTGTACTCAACCTTCTTCTTCCTCCAAACACGGCGAGTGGAGTTTAGACCAAAAAGCTCTATTTTTGTCTCATCAGACCACATGACCTTCTCCCATTCCTCCTCTGGATCATCCAGATGGTCATTGGCAAACTTCAGATGGGCCTGGACATGCGCTGGCTTGAGCAGGGGGACCTTGCGTGCGCTGCAGGATTTTAATCCATGACGGCATAGTGTGTTACTAATGGTTTTCTTTGAGACTGTGGTCCCAGCTCTCTTCAGGTCATTGACCAGGTCCTGCCGTGTAGTTCTGGGCTGATCCCTCACCTTCCTCATGATCATTGATGCCCCACGAGGTGAGATCTTGCATGGTGCCCCAGACCGAGGGAGATTGACCGTCATCTTGAACTTCTTCCATTTTCTAATAATTGTGCCAACAGTTGTTGCCTTCTCACCAAGCTGCTTGCATATTGTCCTGTAGCCCATCCCAGCCTTGTGCAGGTCTACAATTTTATCCCTAATGTCCTTACACAGCTCTCTGGTCTTGGCCATTGTGGAGAGGTTGGAGTCTGTTTGATTGAGTGTGTGGACAGGTGTCTTTTATACAGGTAACGAGTTCAAACAGGTGCAGTTAATACAGGTAATGAGTGGAGAGCAGGAGGGCTTCTTAAAGAAAAACTAACAGGTCTGTGAGAGCCGGAATTCTTACTGGTTGGTAGGTGATCAAATACTTATGTCATGCAATAAAATGCAAATTAATTATTTAAAAATCATACAATGTGATTTTCTGGATTTCGTCTCTCACAGTTGAAGTGTACCTATGATAAAAATTACAGACCTCTACATGCTTTGTAAGTAGGAAAACCTGAAACATCGGCAGTGTATCAAATACTTGTTCTCCCCACTGTACACACATAAATACATACGTATACACATACATACAATACATATACAGTAAATACATATACATACACTACCGTTCAAAAGTTTGGGGTCACATAGAAATGTCCTTGTTTTTTAAAGAAAAGCAAAAAAATGTGTCCATTAAAATAATATCAAATTGATCAGAAATACAGTGTAGACATTGTTAATTTTGTAAATGACTGTTGTAGCTGGAAACTGCAGATTTTTTATGGAATATCTACATAGGTGTACAGAGTCCCATTATCAGCAACCATCACTCCTGTGTTCCAATGGCACGTTGTATTAGCTAATACAAGTTTATCATTTTAAAAGGCTAATTGATCATTAAAAAACCCTTTAGCAATTATGTTAGCACAGCTGAAAACTGTTGTGCTGATTAAAGAAGCAATAAAACTGGCCTTCTTTAGACTAGTTGAGTGTCTGGAGCATCAGCATTTGTGGGTTCGATTACAGGCTCAAAATGGCCAGAAACAAATAACTTTCTCCTGAAACTCGTCAGTCTATTCTTGTTCTGAGAAATGAAGGCTATTCCATGCAAGAAATTGCTAAGAAACTGAAGATCTCATACACTGCTTTCTATTACTCATTATTATAGTATTATTATATTATTGATCGATTGACTATGACTTTCACCCAGCAGTGCTATCTGCAGAGTTAGCTCCAGGTAAATGTTGCAATTCTTCAGCCATTCCTGGACCTGTGACCAAAAACAGGCTACATATGGACAGTACCAAAACAAATGATCTAATGATCTTTTCACAGCAAAGTCTGCAGAGCTGGGAATGCTGTATCCTCCATATAAATAACATTGTATTGGTTGCAAGAATTTAAATTAAAAAATTCTAAGCTTTGAATACGGCGTCGTTTTGCATATATGTTCATAAACCATGTGTCATGGAATCTGTATGTCAAAAACCTCTTCCCAACTATTTTGCAGTCTATATGGGACGGCTGTCAATCATTTGGTCCTTAAATAAAACTGGTACACTTTTTTTATTTATCACAATTTTCTTTAACCAGGGCCGAGAGACAAGTTCCTTACTTTTTTCCCTTCCACTTTCCTCTTCCATTTTTGCGGCAATGCTGCAATTATTTGGTTCTAATTTTGGGTAGAGCAGACATTTCCATATGTTTTTGTTAGCAGCATAACTCCACCAGTCCTACATATGATAAATAGGAAGATTTTACCTTTTAAAAAAATAATAATGTTTTGTTTATCAATTACTATATTTGAGTTTAACCACAATATTTGTTCTTTAATTTCTGGAGGATTAATTTGAAATTGAAATTTTATACGGCTTGTTTTAGAAATAGTGATATTTGGGAGAGGATTTCTTTTTCAAATAACTGAAGGTGAAATGTTGTAATCTGAGTTAAAGGAAAAAGGCAGTTCTTGAACATGGGGTGAGACATTCTTACTAATTTGCTAGAGAACCAGTTCTGATTTAAGTTGACTTTCTCATATAATTAATAAAACTGTTCGCTAGACCATAAGCAAATAGGTAAACTGGGATATGATTAAAGAGTTGATCAGGGTAATTTTTCCACAAATAGACAGGTTTTTATTTTCTAACTTTCTATAAAAATGTATTGGAGTGAGATCAATGCGGCAATTGTTTGCTTGCCGAGGATTATAGGATTAAGTTTGCTTCCTTGATCACGCAGCCAGAAAACGTTGTAAGAAAACGCAGAGTGGAATGTTTGTGTGTGGGGAGAGACCAAGACGCAGCGCAGGGATAGTAGTTCGACATTTCTTTTATTTTAATCTACTATGTATTATAATAATAACAAAGAACAAACACGATAAACAAAACGTCATGTTCTCAAACACAAACACGAACGAACGGACGTAAACGAAAACACACTTACTTTAACCGTGACTGCGACATACATCGATAACGACCCACACCCGAGTGAAGGACAGACTCAACATATATGGGATCCCTAATTAGAGACAATGCGTTGCAGCTGCCTCTAATTAGGGATCCAACCCAAACCCCACACAGAAACAGAAAAGAACTACACTGTCAGACTCTGACCATAGCTACATAGAGAAGCAAATAGGCTTTTCTATGGCCAGAGCCTGACTAATGTTTACCTTTTCAATGCCGGTGTTTGCTTGTCGTTATCCGACTGGCCGGTGTTGCCCGGAGCTCCCCCATCGGATAGTAGAGTTGAAGGAGCAAAGCATGAGGCAATCAACGATGGTCACGTCACAAGTCTGGTGGATTTCCTCGTCCTTCTCGCCAGCTGTGATTTTTGCAGCTCCATGGCAATAAATGTGACCGTTCCTGGTGCAAAAACAATGACCTATCCCGGAGCTCAGTAAATTACATTACTAATTTGCTCCCAAGTGTACTAAAATCGATTCTATCGTAGTCCAAGTGAGTTTTAATTACATTATGAACAGGTGAAACTAGATTTTAAAAAGCTGATAAAAGAGCATGGGACCCACCTTGATCATTTGGGTTCCTGGATCCTTTCACAACATTATAAGGCTGCGTTGAGACAATGACTTATCAATGACCCAAGCCCAGCTCAGCTTATCCCTACCATTGTGATGAAGAGTTGTCATAATGCTTCAGCAAATGTACATTACTCCGGGGGCATTGGTAGACACAATGTAAGTTACCAAATTTATGTCACTCCAACTGCCCTGAATGCATACAGCTATTGCATACAGCTATTGTATGCGCTAATCATGTGCCTATGAACTAGATATATACTGTTAGCACTGAGGTGGTGTGCCCTAGGAGGAAGTCCACTGTGTGCAGCTCACCCTGCACTAACATAAATAACATGAGCATATCTACTTCTGCTAAACCTCCCAGTAAAGCAATGAAAACAAGTAAACATCCCAGAAGAAAAGTGCTCAAAATAGCCCACATTAACATATGTAGCTTAAGAAACAAGGTTCATGAAATCAAGAATTTGCTAATAACAGACAACATTAATATTCTGACTATCTCTGAAACTCACTTAGATAATACCTTTGATGATACAGTGGTAGCAGTACAAGGTTATAACATTTACAGAAAATAATAAATGCCAATGGTGGATGTGTTAATGTTTATATTCAGAACCACATTCCTCTAAAGATTACAGAGGACCTCATGTTAAATACGGCTGCAGGTTCATCTGCCTCACCTAAAGACCATTCTGGTGGGAAGCTGGTGTAGACCACCAAGTGCTAACAGTCAGTATCTGGATAACATTTGTGAAATGCTTGATAATGTATGTGATATCTATATTTTCTGTGTGATTTAATGTTTGACTGGCTTTCATCAGGCTGCCCACTCAAGAAAAAGCTGTAACCAGTGCCTGCAAGATGGTTCAGGTTATCAGTCAACCTACCAGGGTAGTACAAACAGTAAGGGAATGAAATCATCAACATGTATGATCACATCTTTACTAATGATGCAGAAATTATCTTGAAAGCAGTATCCAAATGTAGTGATCACAATATAGTAGCCATATATAGAAAAACCCCTGTTTATAGTGTATTAAACAACACGTTTTGTAGTGATTCCTATGTTGTTGATAGAATAGAATATTTGTTGGTCCCTATATGTAATGAGGAGCAAACAGACATTGCACTTGACAAATGTATGAAATTACTTATTCCAGTTACTAATAAGCATTTCATTAAGAAAATCACTGTAAAAACGTTTAAATCCCCGTGGATTGATGAGGAATTTAACAATTGTATGGTGGAGAGGGATGAGGAAAAAGGAATGGAGAAAAAAAGTCTGGCTGCACACAAGATCAGCAAACCTAGGCATGACAACAAACGCTGACACCACACGTCCAAGTACTGTATATCTGACCAAATTATAAAAGACAAGCATTGTAATTTTGAATTATGTAAAGTGAGAGTGGAAGAGGTGAAGAGATTATTGTTGTCAATCAACAATGACAAGCCACCGGGGTCTGACATCTTGGATGGAAAATGACTGAGGATAATAGTGGACGATATTACCACTCCTATTTGACACATTTTCAATTTAAACCTACTAGAAAGTGTGTGCCCTCAGGCTTGGAGGGAAGCAAAAGTCATTCCGCTACCTAAGAGTAGAAGATTTAACCAGTCAGTTAAGAACAAATACTTCTTTACAATGACGACCTACTTGTAAACCCCCCGGTTTGACCAGATACAAATTGTGTTTGACTAGATACAAATTGTGTTTGACCAGATACAAATTGTGTTTGACCAGATACAAATTGTGTTTGACCAGATACAAATTGTGTTTGAGCAGATACAAATTGTGTTTGACCAGATACAAATTGTGTTTGTTTGACCAGATGCCATTTTACAGTAAATAAATTGACAACAGACTTTCAGCACGCTTATAGGGAAGGACATTCAACAAGCACAGCACTTACACAAATGACTGATGATTGGCTGAGGGAAAAGGATGCAAAAAATATTGTGGGGACTGTCTTGTTAGACTTCAGTGCTGCTTTTGACATTATAGTCTGCTGCTAGAAAAACGTATGTGTTATGCCGTTGCACCGCCTGCTATATTGTGGATAAAACAAATTACCTGTCTAACAGAACACAGAGGGTGTTCTTTAATGGAAGCCTCTCCAACATAATCCAGGTAGAATCAGGAATTCCCCAGGGCAGCTGTCTAGGTCCCTTACTTTTAAATATTTTGACTATGAGTAAAGCCAGTGTGTCTATGTATGCGGATGACTCAACACTATACATGTCAGGTAATACAGCGACTGAAATGACTGCAACACTTAACAAAGAGCTGCAGTTAGTTTCAGAATGGGTAGCAAGTAATAATTCACGTGTTCCAATGTGAATTATTTATGATGTGGGTGGGTCTAAGGCTTTAGAGGGTGTGACCGATGCTAAATGGGCGTAAACGAAAAGCAGCACTGTAGCTGTTCAATGTGAAAATAAAGAAAGAAATTGTCAAAATTACCGCAAAATGTTTAAAGGCCCCTTTCTCCTACAGCATTACTTCCCCGTGTTTCCTGCCATTTTGAAGCTCTGAGTCTGTACTTTTATCCAATGTAACACAATTTCAAATTTTGGAACATAAGACTGAAAAGAGATGGTGGGTCACATATTGGGTTAGTTGATCTCTGGCTGTGGACAAGTGGAAGGGGTATCTAATTTATTTGAGACATTTAGCATGCAATAATGTAGCCTGAATCAAGTGTATTATTTAGCTATTGACTCACGTAATATAGAGCCTAGACTATTTTCCTATCATCCCAATTAAACAAAAAATCCAGACTCCTGTCTCGCACGAAAATGTCTAAATTTATTCTGTAATCCATAGGTTGCGTTGTCAAAGCACATCTCAACTATGCATGTCAAAGTACTGCTATAACAAACAAAGTTGGTGCGCCTTAAGATACCTTTGATATTTAAACAATTTCCTCTTTATCTCCCAGTTATTCATAAGCTGATCTGCCATCTGTATAGTCATCAACTCGATTATGCCAAATAGGAGATATTCTGTCGTTCGTTGGAAGTTATCTAGCAACCTTAGCAACTTTGCTAATTTTACTTTTGTTTGACTGCCGTTACAAAGTTTGTATGATTCAATAATGCTATAGCTTACTCTGGGTGAGAGAGAGACAGGAGACAGACTGCGTTCTGTCAGATGAGAGAGAGAAAGAGACGGAGAGAGAGAGACAGGAGACAGACTACATCCTGAGAGAATTCTGGGTTGAGATTTGCGGAATTAATGAATGGCCTTTTTTCCCAATTCTCAACAAAGTCACTGGCGATCAAAAGTCAATCTATCATTACCAAATATCTGTTTTACTTGCTGTGAAATCTTGACATAGTGGTGCAGCCAAGCCAGCAATGTGGCGCAACGATAATCTTATTTTGGGGGAACCCTGGCATAGTGACCATACTTTGGTTTTAAATGCTTTAAATGGGCACTTCCATTTTTTGCAGTATTTCCCAGGACTCTCTGGATAAATATGAATTATTCCCGGTATTGAAACATGTCAATCCCTACTTATGCATCCCTATTATGCGTTAGTCATATACACTAAGTGTACGGAGACATCTTCATTTATTTTGTCTCGTCTTTCGGTGTGGATGTGTCAGCGATGAAGAGCTACAGAAGCACAGAGCCATATCAATACCTCCACAGCGGCACTGTTGGGCGGCCATTTATTCACTGTTTTAAGGATGACAACCTGGTGTTCCTCAAAGCAGATGTCCAGCCCAGTCAGAGCAAAACACACCATCATTCTGCCTGGATTCTCGTCTCATCTGTCCACACGGTGGAGACTACAGGGTGTTGCAGACCAGGGGAAGTCTTGCAGTCATGCAGAGTAAATACTATGGAAGGTAGCTGGCTTGCTGGCTTTTTGTTTATCATAAACCTTTCTATGACTGATACGTTTGACATTAGCTAGTTACTTAGCCAGCTAGCTAATTGTGATGATACCATATCACTGACCAGAACTGATAACGTCAACTAATACAACATGCACACACGTTTCTTTGGTTTCAATGGCTCATTGTGTAAGTATATCAGTCTAATCTCGAATGGCAATGAGGTAGGTACAGAATCAAGGTGAGTTTTACAGTCAAATAGGAAATAACCAACATAACCTAAACCTACTAGTTAAAAGGAAACTGGGTAAACTAGTCAGCTGTGAACACCATGTAAACTAGTGTTCTGTAATTGACTATGCTAACAGTAGTGTTTTGTTGAAGGTTGCAGAATGCTGTGTGTGGAGGATTGACAAGCCCAGATGGAGTGTTAAACTCTCAAGAACTATTAGAAATCAAATGTCCTGTTCTGAGTAAGACGTGTTAGCCTCTGACTGAACTGTTCTCTGGCAAACTCACCGATGTGAAGCTGGTGGATGGAGTTCCTCAGCTGATGTGAAGCTGGTGGATGGGGTTCCTCAGCTGCAACCTAATGGAGCCCGTGGGTACTACATGTAGGTGCAAATGGGCATGTTCTGCACAGGACTGGAGAGATGCAAACTGCTTGTCTGGGCTCCATCTGAGCAGGTTGTTATTGATGTGCCTTTTGATGTGAAGTTCTGTGCTGATGTTCTATCTAAACTGAAGGCATTCTATTTCACACATACAGAATGCTGCCAAGGATAGTAGATGAGTTCCAGTCAGGCAGACTAACTCTGTGCTCCATATACAGTGGGGAGAACAAGTATTTGATACACTGCCGATTTTGCAGGTTTTCCTACTTACAAAGCATGTAGAGGTCTGTAATTGTTATCATAGGTACACTTCAACTGTGAGAGACGGAATCTAAAACCAAAATCCAGAAAATCACATTGTATGATTTTTAAATAATTAATTTGCATTTTATTGCATGACATAAGTATTTGGTCACCTACCAACCAGTAAGAATTCCGGCTCTCACAGACCTGTTAGTTTTTCTTTAAGAAGCCCTCCTGTTCTCCACTCATTACCTGTATTAACTGCACCTGTTTGAACTCGTTACATGTATAAAAGACACCTGTCCACACACTCCAACCTCTCCACAATGGCCAAGACCAGAGAGCTGTGTAAGGACATCAGGGCTAAAATTGTAGACCTGCACAAGGCTGGGATGGGCTACAGGACAATAGGCAAGCAGCTTGGTGAGAAGGCAACAACTGTTGGTGCAATTATTAGAAAATGGAAGAAGTTCAAGATGACGGTCAATCTCCCTCGGTCTGGGGCACCATGCAAGATCTCACCTCGTGGGGCATCAATGATCATGAGGAAGGTGAGGGATCAGCCCAGAACTACACGGCAGGACCTGGTCAATGACCTGAAGAGAGCTGGGACCACAGTCTCAAAGAAAACCATTAGTAACACACTACGCTGTCATGGATTAAAATCCTGCAGCGCACGCAAGGTCCCCCTGCTCAAGCCAGCACATGTCCAGGCCCGTCTGAAGTTTGCCAATGACCATCTGGATGATCCAGAGGAGGAATGGGAGAAGGTCATGTGGTCTGATGAGACAAAAATAGAGCTTTTTGGTCTAAACTCCACTCGCCGTGTTTGGAGGAAGAAGAAGGATGAGTACAACCCCAAGAACACCATCCCAACCGTGAAGCATGGAGGTGGAAACATCATTCTTTGGGGATGCTTTTCTGCAAAGGGGACAGGACGACTTGAGGGGAGGATGGATGGGGCCATGTATCGCGAGATCTTGGCCAACAACCTCCTTCCCTCAGTAAGAGCATTGAAGATGGGTCGTGGCTGGGTCTTCCAGCATGACAACGACCCGAAACACACAGCCAAGGCAACTAAGGAGTGGCTCCGTAAGAAGCATCTCAAGGTCCTGGAGTGGCCTAGCCAGTCTCCAGACCTGAACCCAATAGAAAATCTTTGGAGGGAGCTGAAAGTCCGTATTGCCCAGCGACAGCCCCGAAACCTGAAGGATCTGGATGGAGGAGTGTGCCAAAATTCCTGCTGCAGTGTGTTCAAACCTGGTCAAGAACTACAGGAAACGTATGATCTCTGTAATTGCAAACAAAGGTTTCTGTACCAAGTATTAAGTTCTGCTTTTTTGATGTATCAAATACTTATGTCATGCTATAAAATGCAAATTAATTACTTAAAAATCATACAATGTGATTTTCTGGATTTTTGTTTTAGATTCCGTCACTCACAGTTGAAGAGTACCTATGATAAAAATGACAGACTTCTACATGCTTTGTAAGTGGGAAAACCTGCAAAATCGGCAGTGTATCAAATACTTGTTCTCCCCACTGTATGTTCGTCTATGTGGTATCTAGGGGCCTAATACTTCTGTGTTTTTAAATAGTTCATATATTTTGTACCTTGTAAAGTCAGCTCTACCTTATTATATAAGCATATTATCTCTTGATTGGTGTTTTTTGTCTTGCACAGTTCCCCTTCATATGCACATTTACCTGATCATATTTGCATAATTCTTGGTGTTGTTTTTTATCTTGCCTTGTACAGCTCTCTTCATACATGTTTATCCAATGCCTACAGATAACTCCTTATGATTTATTAATATTTTTTTTTGTACCTTGTATATCTCTTTTCATTTGGCACTTCATGAACGTATCTAAGCATACCATAATTCATCTTGCACTTGGCAGATAATGGTGTTAATAAAAACACTGAAATTCAACTTTGCTGATACTTAACATTTTTAAATGTGTTTCTAATGTGTTTTCAGTTTGATTCTGAGTTTGGTATTCATGGAACAAATGAAGAAAACAGTGTGGCGCTTCATAAAAAGTTGTCTTCCCTCTTGGTCTGTTAGAGACATTTTGGTGTTGAAGAAAATGTATTTTAAATAGATTGAAGAAGGCATGATAACAGCAGCTATTGGCTGCCTGTAATTATCAGGAACAGGCAAAGTTACAGTACATTTCAGTACCATCTGTGATGATAGCTAGCGAGTAGATGTCGCCTTCTGGTCTGTGTTGGAGCATCATAGCCCAGCCACTTCTCAGGGAAAGGATGCCCTTCAGTTTGCCTCTTGTCCGCGAAGTGATAGGAACACACATAGGGTCGGTTTGGTGGTTTCTTCAAGTTCAATGCTTTGAGCCAAAGCCGAAGAGACTCCTCGTCCTTTTGCAAATCAAAAGCCGCCTCACAACTACACTCGCTCCTCAAAGAAGTTTGGTGGTGAAAACAGTCCTGCTCCATGAACAGCTTCCATTTCTGACAGTTATTGTGGCATCCACTTACCAAACATAAAATGCCCCTTTTGCGTGAATCCATGTTTGGAAAGTTGTGAGAAGTGATACTGAGTTAGTTGACTAGCTGCGAACTATTAAACCGGAAGTACTTAACCGGAACTCCCCCACAAACAAACCTAAACAGACCCCGCCCATATTTCTTTTGAAAATGGTTGGCATAGCAGTACAGTGGCAGTGTGATGGGTGTCTCTTGGTGTCAGTACACTATGAACCTGCTGCACACACACACTCGCACGGACACAGGTTGTCCCCTGGGCTTGTATGACATCCTCTCTGCCAACCCCATCCAATCTCCCCAGTCTTGTTCATTAAGGCACGCAATGGAAAACATTTTAAAATATTTAGCAACTGAAAACAAGAATTCTTATTTGAGATGTCCTCTTCTTACGTTTAATTCCTAATGAACAAGACCTCTGCCTCCTCCCCCTTCAGGTGACGTCATAGTCTACATCAATGACATCTGTTGCCTGGGCACAACGCACGCCGACGTGGTCAAACTCTTCCAGTCCGTGCCCATCGGCCAGAGCGTCACCCTGGTCCTCTGCCGGGGATACCCCCTGCCATTTGACCCGGAGGACCCTATCGGGGCGTCCACTGGCGCCTCCCTGACCCCCATGGGCCTGGAACACCGACCCCTGGTGGTAAATGGGCGTAGTAGCTACGACCCTTACCTGGAGTACCTCTCCCTGAGCTCCCAGCTCCCTCCCCAGGCTCTAGCCCAGCCTGGGGCACCCCACCTTGATGGGTCCTCGCTACCTCCCACCACCCCCCGGTCCGCACCGGCTATGGCGGCGCACGATGACAACGTCTCCATGGCATCGTCGGGGGCGACCGGGATCGCTGGGGGCGTGATCCAGGGGGCAGAGCTGCTGACAGTAACCATGGTGAAGGGGGCGGAGGGGTTCGGATTCACCATCGCCGACAGCTCCACGGGGCAGTGTGTCAAACAGGTGGGGTGTTACGCTCGTGGGGTGTAACTCTTGTTACTCTCAGTATGTTGTAATTGTAGCATTGTGTATTCTATTGATCTCTCTGTCTTCCCATCTGTCCGTATGTCCGTCTCTGTCCTTTCATCTGTCCATCAGTCTGCCTGTCTGCCTATCTGTCATCACCCCTACGTTTCCATCCACATACCTGACTATGTTCTGTGTTGTGCAGGTGCTGGAGCCGGGTGTGCAGGGCGGAGTGGGTCTGAGTGAAGGAGACCTGATCCTGGAGGTGAACCAGCAGGGAGTGGTGGGGGCGGGACATGGGCGCGTGGTGGAGCTGCTCAAAGAGTGTTCTGTCGGAGCCGAGGCCACGCTACTCATACAGAGAGGAGGAGGGGCAGGTAAGTCTCTTTGTCTCTTGAATAGCCTTTCTCTGACTGTCTATATTACCCTTTTCGCCAGGGGCGCAACTTTGGTTTTAGAAGTAGGGGGTGACATATACAGTATACAGTATCAGTCAAAGGTTTGGACATTCAAGCATTTTTCTTTATTGTTACAGTTTTCTACATTGTAGAATAATAGTGAGCATCTGAAAACTATGAAATAACACATATGGAATCATATATTAACCGAAAAGGTGTTAAACAATTCACAATATATTTTATATTTGAGATTCTTCAAAGTAGCCACCCTTTGCCTTGATGACATCTTTGCACACTCTTGGCATTCTCTCAACCAGCTTCACATAGAAGACAAGGCTGATAGACGGACAACAGCAGTCACACACAGCATCAAATAATGTTAAAGAAGAAGCAGCCCTCCTGAAATCATAACAATACAAAATCACAACCATTTAATTTCCCCAAAAATAACGAACCACCTATTTTGTCACGTTCAACACACTAACTGGTGATCTAAAGTTCAAATGCAACAATGTTTCACAGTTATTATTTTCAAAGAGAACAGCAAACGAGCTACAACAAGAACCACTGCCAATCACCAGATGAAGATCATTTGTAAACGAAATTTGAAAGAGGTTTGGAAGTTAATCTTGAAAAAAGTGATGCTAACTACTTAGCAACAACATCCACCTTGAAGTTAATAACAGCTGCTGCAGCCCCCGTCACCATTGTCACACTACTACAACACAATTTATGCTTGATCTGAAAAATGTGGTGAGAGGCTCCGAATGGAGGGTGTGATGTTATTGCGGAGCCTCCGGAGGCGTGCGCCTCCCAAATTTTGTAACCATAACTCCACATAGCTCAATATAGACATGATTGGTTGACGGTAGGTGGAGGCGGGATGTCCTGTTTTAACACAAACTCACTTCCTTGTCAACTTCCTTCACAGCAGCTCTGCTCAACAGCTGCTCCGCGAAGCCCAAAAAGTATAAATGCCCTGACTTCTGCAGAGGCCGTATCACCATAAATGCTGCACGGCCAATGAAAACTGCTGCCTGCGCATCTGATTATCTGCTCTTGTGCTCTCAGTAGTGACGTGTCTAGGCCTAGACATGTCACTTTTTTTTCTTAACGGTCCCACCCATTGCAAGTCAAATTATGATTGGTTTATTCCACTGTCACTACAAAATTCAGCTCTTCTATTCTACAGTTTAATGGCACCAGCTTCTGAAGGCCTAACCAATGGCTAGCTGAGCTAGCTAGATTTTTCTATCCAGAACCATGACAGAAAAATCCTGATTGGATTGTTTTTCACTTTAATATTAACCTTCCTCTTTCCAACACAAACTGAAGAGATGAAATCTGAAGATCATTAAACGGATTGTAAAGATGAAATATACATTAAATGAAATGTTTGTATAAATAATTTTGTACGCATCCTTAGGCCTTCTCTAAACCTGTTCCTATAGAAGAAGCCTATTTTTCTTCCTGGGGTCCAGCAACATTAAGGCAGTTATATACAATTGTAAATATTACATGACATTACATTTCATAACACTTTACCCAATATATTTATTGTGTTCCCTCAGGCCACTATCACATATTTACAATACAACAGAGAGTGTCTTATCATTTGTCTGTGCCTGTGTGTGTCTCTGCACAGTCCCGCTGTTGCATAAGGTGTCTTTTTTTAATCCGTTTTTCTAAATCTGATTCTACTTGCATAAGTTACCTGATGTGGAATAGAGTTCCATGTAGTCTATGGCTCTATGTAGTACTGTGCACCTCCCATAGTCTGTTCTTGACTTGGGGATTGTGAAGAGACCTTTGGTGGAATGTCTTGCAGGGTATTCATGGGTGTCCAAGCTGTATGCTAGTATTTTAAACAGACACCTCGGTGCATTCAGCTTGTCAACAGTTCTTACAAAAACAAGTAGAGATGAAGTAAATCTCTCTTACACTTTGAGCATGAGAGATTTACATGCATACTATTAATGTAAGCTCTCTGTGTACATTTAAGGGCCAGCCGTAGACAATTTAAATTTTTACGAGGTCTCTCTTTGTGGCACCTGACCACACGACTGAACAGTAGTCCAGGTGCGACAAAACTAGGGCCTGTAGGACCTGCCTTGTTGATAGTGCTGTTAAGAAGGCAGAACAGCGCTTTATTATGGACAGACTTCTCCCCATCTTAGCTACTGTTGTATCAATATGTTTTGACCATGACAGTTTACAATCCAGGGTTACTCCAAGGAGTTTAGTCACCTCAACTTGCTCAATTTCCACATTATTTATTACAAGATTTAGTTGAGGTTTATGGTTTTATCGAATGTGTCATGACGTGACTATCATTAAAGTGGTGACTGCTATTTATCGAATAATACCTTACTACGTTTAATTATTATTTGATTAAATTAATCATGTAACAATTAACTCACTAGGAATCTTGGGGCATCACGGAAAACGTTTGGTTAATGAGTTACCATTTCCCGAATTTACTTTACTAATATTTTCATATCTGTCGCTAGCAGTTCC
This sequence comes from Thymallus thymallus, assembly GCA_023634145.1. NCBI lineage: Eukaryota > Metazoa > Chordata > Actinopteri > Salmoniformes > Salmonidae > Thymallus > Thymallus thymallus. The sequence goes on from CM042413.1 coordinate 3,137,585, forward strand.
TTATCAAATGTATATTACCTCATCAGTCTCCTTATAAACATCGTAGACTCCGTAAATCTGCACAAACCCCAGTCTCGCTGATCATTTCGTATTACACAAATTGGTTTAATTATGTATTCACTAACTACATTGGGGAGAACAAGTATTTGATACACTGCCGATTTTGCAGGTTTTCCCACTTACAAAGCATGTAGATGTCTGTAATGTTTATCATAGGTACTCTTCAACTGTGAGTGACGGAATCTAAAACAAAAATCCAGAAAATCACATTTGTATGATTTTTAAATAATTAATTTGCATTTTATTGCATGACATAAGTATTTGATACATCAGAAGAGCAGAACTTAATATTTGGTACAGACACATTTGTTTGCAATTACAGAGATCATACGTTTCCTGTAGTTCTTGACCAGGTTTGCATACACTGCAGCAGGGATTTTGGCCCACTCCTCCATCCAGATCCTTCAGGTTTCGGGGCTGTCGCTGGGCCATATGGACTTTCAGCTCCCTCCAAAGACTTTCTATTGGGTTCAGGTCTGGAGACTGGCTAGGCCACTCCAGGACCTTGAGATGCTTCTTACGGAGCCACTCCTTAGTTGCCCTGGCTGTGTGTTTCGGGTCGTTGTCATGCTGGAAGACCCAGCCACGACCCATCTTCAAAGCTCTTACTGAGGGAAGGAGGTTGTTGGCCAAGATCTTGTGATACATGGCCCCATCCATCCTCCCCTCAATACGGTGCAGTCATCCTGTCCCCTTTGCAGAAAAGCATCCCCAAAGAATGATGTTTCCACCTCCATGCTTCACGGTTGAGATGGTGTTCTTGGGGTTGTACTCATCCTTCTTCTTCCTCCAAACACAGCGAGTGGAGTTTAGACCAAAAAGCTTTATTTTTGTCTCATCAGACCACATGACCTTCTCCCATTCCTCCTCTGGATCATCCAGATGGTCATTGGCAAACTTCAGACGGGCCTGGACATGCGCTGGCTTGAGCAGGGGGACCTTGAGTGCGCTGCAGGATTTTAATCCATGACGGCGTAGTGTGTTACTAATGGTTTTCTTTGAGACTGTGGTCCCAGCTCTCTTCAGGTCATTGACCAGGTCCTGCCGTGTAGTTCTGGGCTGATCCCTCACCTTCATCATGATCATTGATCCCCCACGAGGTGAGATCTTGCATGGTGCCCTAGACCGAGGGAGATTGACCGTCATCTTGAACTTCTTCCATTTTCTAATAATTGCGCCAACAGTTGTTGCCTTCTCACCAAGCTGCTTGCCTATTGTCCTGTAGCCCATCCCAGCCTTGTGCAGGTCTACAATTTTATCCCTAATGTCCTTACACAGCTCTCTGGTCTTGGCCATTGTGGAGAGGTTGGAGTCTGTTTGATTGAGTGTGTGGACAGGTGTCTTTTATACAGGTAACGAGTTCAAACAGGTGCAGTTAATACAGGTAATGAGTGGAGAACAGGAGGGCTTCTTAAAGAAAAACTTAACAGGTCTGTGAGAGCCGGAATTCTTACTGGTTGGTAGGTGATCAAATACTTACGTCATGCAATAAAATGCGAATTAATAATTTAAAAATCAAATTAAAAATGTGATTTTCTGGATTTTTGTTTTAGATTCCGTCTCTCACAGTTGAAGAGTACCTATGATAAAAATTACAGACCTCTACATGCTTTGCAAGTAGGAAAACCTGCAAAATCGGCAGTGTATCAAATACTTGTTCTCCCCACTGTATCTAAATGATAATACAGGATACACACAGTATGAGTTGTAGAATATGGTTCTAATACAATGAAACTGTCCCTAGTGGACTAACACCACAACTGGCTGTTCACCAGTAGATAGCATAATGGAGAGAGAAAAAGATAGAGAGCGAGAGAGAGACATAAAACACTTATACATTGGAAAGCTACGCTCACAGTAGTCAAAATACTTAGCGACCTAACCACCACTCAAAGGGGGAAGAAAGGCAATGAGTGTATTTACGTTTCTGAATTGTCTTTCTTCATCGTTCTATCTCAGCGGGACCACGGCCTTAGCCAAAAGGGTGCGATTGGCCTTATCCTCCAGCAGATATCAAGATGTCGTTCTCCTTCGGTGTCTGTGGTTTCAGCCGTGTCGATGATAGCAGAATGTGGACTATAGATGAGAGTTTAACAGAATGTTCCGACTTCAACTCACTTTCTCAGATACAGTTCTCAGAGCAATCACTCAGATGTAACATTGAAGGTTAGAGGGCACGTTGTCGTCTTTGCTCCGTATTGATATTCAGGGTCGTAATCATTCAAGACACACGCAGCAGATGCCCTCGGGTAGAAAGGGGCGTCACTCTCTCTGAGTTCCCCCCCTTCATCATGGTTTCAAACTGGTGAAAGCACTATGAATACTGTGAACTCACTAAACAGCTGAAATAACATTTCTGTCTTTACACAAACATTGTCTTCACTCTGGAAGTATACTTGACGGACGTATACAGTATGGAAGTTCTCCAAATTACAATATTTTCAACTCTAATGACAACACAAACAGGCATTCATTTTCACGGCCTTATTTTCCACATTTCGGATAATGGTAATCATGTTCCAATGCCTCGTTATATTGACAAAGTTTTGGCGGTAAGAAAATAAGTCTATGGGACAAAGAGCCTCTCTTCTCCTGTGGGAGAGGAAAGTGGTCTGGCTATCTGTCCGGCCATTTACGACCAGGCCTTTAAAGTGTAAAAAAAAAACACATCAATCCTTTGGGTGGGAGAGGGGCTGCGAGAGCTTGATCCATCCTGATCTGTGGATACTCAAGGGTAGTCATGACAAATGATTTGTCCCAAATACAATGCTTTTAATTTTTTTAATATTTAGGACTAACTTATTCCTTGCCACCCATTCTGAAAACTAACTGCAGCTCTTTGTTAAAGGTTGCAGTGATTTCAGTTGCTGTAGTAGCTGACGTGTATAGTGTAGTGTTGAGTAAACCGCATACATAGACACACTGGCTTTACTCATTAGTAAAGATTTTAAAAAGTAAGGGGCCTAGACAGCTGCCCTGGGGAATTCCTGATTCTACCTGGATTATGTTAGAGAGGCAACCTATGTGTGCTGTTAGACAGGCAACTCTTTATCCACAATATAGCAATGGGTGTAAAGCCATAATACATACGTTTTATCATCAGCAGACTATGATCGATAATGTCAAAAGCCGCACTGAAGTACAACAAAACCGCTGACATCATTTTTACATTTAGAATTTCTCTCAGCCTATCATCAGTCATTTGGTAAGTGCCGTGCTGTTGAATGTCCTTCCCTGAAAGTCAGTACAGAGACAAAGTGGAGTTGCAATTCAACAGCTCAGACACAAGACTTGTGTGTCAGGGTCTACAGACAATCACGGATTTCAAAGGGAAAACCAGCCACGTCGCGGACACCTACGCCTTGCTCCCAGACAAGCTAAGCACCTTCTTCGCCCGCTTTGAGGATAACACAGTGCTACCGACGCGGCCCGCTCTCGTTCTCCCGACGTGAGTAAGACATTTAACCCTCGCACTGCTGCCGGCCCAGATGGCATCCCTAGCCGCGTCCTCAGAGCATGTGCAGACCAGCTGGCTGAAGTGTTTATGGACATATTCAATCTATACCTATCCCATCCCACATGCTTCAAGATGGCCACCATTGTTACTGTACCCAAGAAAGCAAAGGTAACTGAACTAAATGACTATTTCCTTCTGTCATCATGAAGTGCATTAAAATGCTAGTTAAGGATCATATCACCTGACACCCTAGACCCACTTCAATTTTCTTACCGCCCCAATAGATCCACAGATGATGCAATTGCCATCGCACTGCACACTGCCCTATCCCATCTGGACAAGAGGAATACCTATGTAAGAATGCTGTTCATTGACTATAGCTCAGCATTCAACACCATAGTACCCTCCAAGCTCATCATTAAGCTTGGGGCCCTGGGTCTGAACCCCGTCCTGTGCAACTGGATCCTGGACTTCCTGACGGGCCGCCCCCCCAGGTGGTGAAGGTAGGAAACAATACCTCCACTTCGCTGATCCTCAACACTGGGGCCCAATAAGGGTGCGTACTCAGCCCACTCCTGTACTCCCAGTTCACCCATGACTGTGTGGCCAAGCACGCCTCCAACTCAATCATCAAGTTTGCAGACGACACAACAGTAGTAGGCTTGATCACCAACAATGACGAGACAGCCTACAGGGAGGAGGCGAGGGAATAGAACCTCTCCCTCAACGTCGTTCTTTTACTTTTTAGATGTGTGTGTGTATTGTTGTGTATTATTAGATATTACTGCACTGTTGGAGCTAGGAACAGAAGCATTTCGCTACACCGGCAATAACATCTGCTAAATATGTTTATGTGACCAATACAATTCGATTTGATATAAGCGTGCTGAAAGTCTGTTGTCGATTTGTTTACAGTAAAATAGCATTGTATCTGGTCAAAAAGTTTACTAAGGGTTGGTAACAGACTGATTGGTCGCCTAGTTCAGCCTGTAAAGGGGAAGTGGAATTACTTTTTCTTCCCTCCAGGGGGCACACTTTCTAGCAGGCTTAGGTTGACGGTATGGCAAATTGGAATGGCAATACCGCTATTATCCTCAGTACTTTTCCATCTAAGTTGTCAGACCCTGGTTGCTTGTCATCGTTGATAGACAACATTAATATTTTGACTTCTTCCACACCGGTAGGCCTGATCACCGACAACGATGAGACAGCCTATAGTGAGGAGGTCAGAGACAGCAAACTCTCCCTCAACATGACCAAGACAATGGACATGATTGTGGACTACAGGAAAAGGAGGGCCGAACACGCCACCATTCACATCGACGCGGGCTGTAGTGGAGCGGGTCGAGAGTTTCAAGTTCCTTGGTGTCCACATCATCAACAAACTATCATGTTCCAAACACACCAAGAAAGTCGTGAAGAGGGCACGACAATGCCTTTTCCCCCTCAGGAGAGTGAAAAAATTTGGTATGGGTCCTCAGATCCTCAAAAAGTTCAACAGCTGCACCAACGAGAGCATCCTGACCGGTTGCATCACTGCCTGGTATGGCAACTGCTCTGCATCCGACCGTAAGGTGCTACAGAGGGCGGTGCGTAAGGCCCAGTACGTCACTGGGGCCAAGCTTCCTGCCATCCAAGACCTACAGTGGGGAGAACAAGTATTTGATACACTGCCGATTTTGCAGGTTTTCCTACTTACAAAGCATGTAGAGGTCTGTAATTTTTATCATAGGTACACTTCAACTGTGAGAGACGGAATCTAAAACAAAAATCCAGAAAATCACATTGTATGATTTTTAAATAATTAATTTGCATTTTATTGCATGACATAAGTATTTGATCACCTACCAACCAGTAAGAATTCCGGCTCTCACAGACCTGTTAGTTTTTCTTTAAGAAGCCCTCCTGTTCTCCACTCATTACCTGTATTAACTGCACCTGTTTGAACTCGTTACCTGTATAAAAGACACCTGTCCACACACTCAATCAAACAGACTCCAACCTCTCCTCAATGGCCAAGACCAGAGAGCTGTGTAAGGACATCAGGGATAAAATTGTAGACCTGCACAAGGCTGGGATGGGCTACAGGACAATAGGCAAGCAGCTTGGTGAGAAGGCAACAACTGTTGGTGCAATTATTCGAAAATGGAAGAAGTTCAAGATGACGGTCAATCTCCCTCGGTCTAGGGCACCATGCAAAAACTCACCTCGTGGGGCATCAATGATCATGAGGAAGGTGAGGGATCAGCCCAGAACTACACGGCAGGACCTGGTCAATGACCTGAAGAGAGCTGGGACCACAGTCTCAAAGAAAACCATTAGTAACACACTACGCCGTCATGGATTAAAATCCTGCAGAGCACGCAAGGTCCCCCTGCTCAAGCCAGCGCATGTCCAGGCCCGTCTGAAGTTTGCCAATGACCATCTGGATGATCCAGAGGAGGAATGGGAGAAGGTCATGTGGTCTGATGAGACAAAAATAGAGCTTTTTTGTCTAAACTCCACTCGCCGTGTTTGGAGGAAGAAGAGGGATGAATACAACCCCAAGAACACCATCCCAACCGTGAAGCATGGAGGTGGAAACATCATTCTTTGGGGATGCTTTTCTGCAAAGGGGACAGGACGAGGGGAGGATGGATGGGGCCATATATCGCGAGATCTTGGCCAACAACCTCCTTCCCTCAGTAAGAGCATTGAAGATGGGTCGTGGCTGGGTCTTCCAGCAAGACAACGACCCGAAACACACAGCCAGGGCAACTAAGGAGTGGCTCCGTAAGAAGCATCTCAAGGTCCTGGAGTGGCCTAGCCAGTCTCCAGACCTGAACCCAATAGAAAATCTTTGGAGGGAGCTGAAAGTCTGTATTGCCCAGCGACAGCCCCGAAACCTGAAGGATCTGGATGGAGGAGTGGGCCAAAATCCCTGCTGCAGTGTGTGCAAACCTGGTCAAGAACTACAGGAAACGTATTATCTCTGTAATTGCAAACAAAGGTTTCTGTACCAAATATTAAGTTCTGCTTTTCTGATGTATCAAATACTTATGTCATGCAATGAAATGCAAATGAATTACTGAAAAATCATACAATGTTATTTTCTGGATTTTTATTTTAGATTCCGTCACTCACAGTTGAAGTGTACCTATGATAAAAATTACAGACTTCTACATGCTTTGTAAGTGGGAAAACCTGCAAAATCGTCAGTGTATCAAATACTTGTTCTCCCCACTGTATATACTAGGCAGTGTCAGAGGAAGGCCCAAAAAATTGTCAAAGACTCCAGTCACCCAAGTCATAGACTGTTCTCTGTTACCGCACGGCAAGCAGTCTAGGTCCAAAAGGCTCCTTAACAGCTTCTACCCCCAAGCCATAAGACTGCTGAACAATAAATCAAATGTCCACCCAGACTATTTACATTGACCCCCTCCCCTTTGTTTTAATACGGCTGCTACTCTGTGTTTATTATCTATGTATAGTCACTTTACCCCTACCTACATGTACATATTACCTCAACTACCAACACTGCTGCTACTCTGTTTATTATCTATGCATAGTGACTTTACCTCTACCTACATGTACATATTACCTCAACTACCAACACTGCTGCTACTCTGTTTATTATCTATGTATAGTCTCTATACCTCTACCTACATGTACATATTACCTCAACTACCAACACTGCTGCTACTCTGTTTATTATCTATGTATAGTCTCTATACCGCTACCTACATGTACATATTACCTCAACTACCAACACTGCTGCTACTCTGTTTATTATCTATGCATAGTGACTTTACCTCTACCTACATGTACATATTACCTCAACTACCAACACTGCTGCTACTCTGTTTATTATCTATGTATAGTCTCTATACCTCTACCTACATGGACATATTACCTCAACTACCAACACTGCTGCTACTCTGTTTATTATCTATGTATAGTCTCTATACCTCTACCTACATGTACATATTACCTCAACTACCAACACTGCTGCTACTCTGTTTATTATCTATGTATAGTCTCTATACCTCTACCTACATGTACATATTACCTCAACTACCAACACTGCTGCTACTCTGTTTATTATCTATGTATAGTCTCTATACCTCTACCTACATGTACATAGTACCTCAACTACCAACACTGCTGCTACTCTGTTTATTATCTATGTATAGTCTCTATACCTCTACCTACATGTACATAGTACCTCAGCTACCAACACTGCTGCTACTCTGTTTATTATCTATGTATAGTCTCTATACCTCTACCTACATGTACATATTACCTCAACTACCAACACTGCTGCTACTCTGTTTATTATCTATGTATAGTCTCTATACCTCTACCTACATGTACATATTACCTCAACTACCAACACTGCTGCTACTCTGTTTATTATCTATGTATAGTCTCTATACCTCTACCTACATGTACATAGTACCTCAGCTACCAACACTGCTGCTACTCTGTTTATTATCTATGTATAGTCTCTATACCTCTACCTACATGTACATAGTACCTCAGCTACCAACACTGCTGCTACTCTGTTTATTATCTATGTATAGTCTCTATACCTCTACCTACATGTACATATTACCTCAACTGTGTGACAACAACAATGTGACAAATACAATTTGATTCGATTTGATTTGATATGAGCCTGAAATACAGCCTCAGTATTGTTTCTACAGACCTATGTAGGCCTATGTAGGCCTATGTAGGCCCATGTAGGTCTATGTAGGCCCATGTATTGACCAGCTGAATCGTATAGCAACTCTTTGTCCACCCTCTCTCTCTTTTTCATTCTCCATTTTCCCCCTCTTTCTAATTTCCTGCACGATTGGCCACCTGCGAAGAAAGGTAATTGCACATTGAAAGCCCTGTGTGTTTGACATGTGCTTGGGTCGCTCATTCTCTAAAAGGTGTTCCGGTCGCCGGGGTCAAATTTAGCATTGCTAATTAACTTAGGCTGCCTTTACCAGGAGATCTGTAGAACAACACACACACACCACACACACACACACACACACACACTGAGGCACACAGACACACAGACAGACTTGAGGGCACACACACACACACACACACGCAAACACACACATACACACAAACACACACTCAAACCAGGCTTCCATGCAGTCGAGGGGTGCTTGTCACTGCGATGGCCAAGCGCAGAGGATTGTGGGATGGACATAATGTCTGTTAGCCAGGAGGAAAATGAAAGAAGCCAATATTTTTACAGCTTAGTTCAGTTAATTTATTTATTTAAACTCACAAATATGTTTTTTATTACAGCTAGCTGTTCCTGATACACATGTAACAGTCTCTACACCCAGATCTAGCTAACACTCAATCACTGCTCGTAGACACACACACACACTCAAGCACCCGCACACACTAACAAACATCACAAACACACACACACACACACTGGAAAAGTTCCAGTTTCAATAATCCTAGTGATCATATTTTGTGAGTTGGATGATATGTTCAATATTGTAGTACTGACTGACTGAGACTGCGTCAAAAAATATGTTATTGGCACATTTTGACTGTTAGTAATTCAATTCAACTGTGTAGGATCTGCACATGTTGTAAAACAATGGTAGCGAGTGCAACACTGAGTAGGAAATTGGAAACTGGATGGTTTCCTGTGCATGCGTGCCTGTGTGTGTGTGTGTGGTCTGTGTGCGCGTGTCTTTCACAGCTGACAGCTTGAGCAGTCTAGCACCTCTCATCAGCCGTGCAGCGCTAACACACGCCATCTGGTGGTTGACTTTCAACACTACAGCTTTATTATTCAAAGCACATTCTCATTCGACAGTCGGTGTCTGGCTCCGGCCACGTCAGAGGTACTGTGCATCCTAATGATATTTCAACCACTAATAATCATAACCATCACTTTTATCTCAGGCCTTAAATCCTAAAAGTAACATTAAGGATTTTGAATGAATGTTGGTACTTTTGTTAATGGTTCTAGTCTATGCCAATCAGATCTGCACATCTCTATATACAGGATTTTATATCATGTTTATTTTCAGTGCTTAATATTTCAGTGTGCGATTCTCTATACCCCCCCCCATTCTATCTAGTGTACACGTGGCAAACTCACTACTCACCATGCACTTGTGTGCAACTGGCTCTCACAGTCTCACGTCAGAATCATACGTTCTGTTTTGTAAACGTCAAATTTCAAAGTGTTTAAGGTTAACTTTAGGCATTAACTCCAAATGTTTAAGTTTAGGGTTAAGTGTAGGTATTAACTCCGGAATCTTAAGGTAAGGTTAAGGTAAGGATTAAGGTTTGGGATAGGCTTAAAACAAAAATAGTTTTCTATCACTGGATTTGAACTTGCAACCTTTGTAATCAGAGGCAGACACTTAGCCCATCCTTCATCCCCATTCAGCTAGTAAAACTGAAACCTCACTGTTGCCCCCTAGTGGCCGGTTTCCACGTCATCTCCTGACGTCCTCAGACATGGATGGACTTTGAATAGTGACTTGTATCACTGGTGACCTGGCTGCTTGTGTGCACTACTCACTCACTCGCACACGCACACGCACACAGGGTCTAGATTCTACCTGGCATGACAAACCCTTTACCCTCTCCCACAGCCACCCTCCCATCCCCTCCCCCAGTCTCTCCACTTACTCACCCACACACACACACGGAGCAATAACACACATCCCCCCCATCCCATCCGGTGTCCCCCTTATATCAAACAGCTCAGGGCGATGGCACAAGAGAGAATATCAGCCTGACACACCGAACGCACACACTTACAAACACAAATATGTTCACCGACAGCCTAGGGGTAACTGGCTGCAGGGTAAAAGAAAGGCTCAGGATTACTCACAGTAGGCGTCAGACTGTCCGTGTGTGTGTGTGTTCCTTTGTCTGACTACCCCAGCGTTGGCACGGCGCCAGGGTTCCACTGAGCTGCGGTCGTGTTCACAGCTCCGTCCTCTGACAGTCTGTTTAGCCAACTGGAGACCACAGACAGCCGCCTTCACCAATGAGAATGCATATCACGCTGCCGGGGGAGGGGCAGGTGGGCTCCGGAGCCAATCGGTGCATTCTGGAATCCAGCCAGGCTAGTCTGTGAGGTTCCACTGCCAGGCGCCCTGACCACAGGCCTGGTAGAGTAGCTATTCATTAGTATTGTGTAGATGTCCTCGCCTCTAACGCACATGATAAGATGCCGGTAGATCACAATACTGAACTCGGTTTCAGATGTAAAATTCTGTCTAGGTCCAAGATTTGGCATTGTTTATTCTTGCATGTTGATACCCAATGTTCTTATTAAGACAATCCAATTATAAATTATAAAACGTGTGGTTTGGATCCTGGATGCTGATTAGTTGATTTGCGGGAGCGCAAAATACCATCTCATAATTATATGTTTTTAAAATTGTATAACTGCCTTAATTTTGCCAGACCCCAAGAAGAGTAGCTGCTGCTAATGGGGGTCCATAATAAATACAACACACAAATGCCAACCCCTACGCTTCGTATTTTCCACTGGCTGCCCCGCCACCACCACAGAAAACACTAAGCTACGCTGAAACACCTGCGTGTTGGAGCTGCCTTACTCAAGAAAGCAAAAAAAAAGAGACCATGGCTTTATTAACTTTTTACATTGTTTATAAACTGATATGTGATTAATTAATATAATAATAATAATTAATGCCAAAATAACATGCAAAACCCAAGAATGAACATTAAACTACTAATTCGCCATGGAAACTGTAAACATAATTAGTTCTGTAACCAGTGCAGCGCGGCTTACGTAGGCCTATTGGATATTTATTAAATAATTATTTATTGACGTTCTTATCTCACATCATCATTGGATCTCTGTTAGCGAGCTACATGCCAATGATTTGCTTAGGATAGAAAAGTCAAATGAATAGAATGATTAGAATTTACAACTGGGTCAAAACATGAGAAAACAACTAACGACGCTTGGGTTAGCAACTTCACAATGCAAAAGTTATCCGATGCGGGCCTGGAGGCAAGGGCTGTGAGTGGTCGTCAGTGTGAGAGTTCACTCAAGTGTTATTGGCAGCAACTAACATGGAGAACAGAAAGCGCTGGAGTGCCATTTTACCTGGCAACGATGTGAGTGGTACGTCTTTCCCACCAATGAAGAGGCTAGCACTGGCTGTCCCCAACCAGCGCCAGGATCATGGACAGTTCTTCCACTCATGTGCCATCAATGGAAACATCACCAACTAGCTTGGTTAGCTAGGCCTTCTTGCTATTGGATATTTATTGAATCATTATTTATTTAAATTCTCTCATCATCATGGAATCTCTGCTAGCATGCCAATGATTTGTTTACCATAGCAACGTCGAATGAACAGAATGATTTGAATTAACGTCTCGGTCAAAACATGAGAAAAAAAAAATTCATTAATATGTTTATATGTTGGCAATAATAATTTGAAAAACAGTAAGGCTCTTTAACCCGGGGATTATCCTGTTATAACTCCCTCCTAAGGGCTGTTCCCGGCCCTCAGCTTCACTTCTGGCCTAAGTCGGGAGTTATCACAACGATAATCACCAGGTTCTCAAGACTTTATTGCATAATTAGAATGTAATTTTCATGAAATATTCAGTGCTTCTATGAATGGCAGTTTTGCTGAACTCTGTATATGGCTGTTTCCAACCGACTCCACTGCTGTGGGAATAATTTCAGCACCACAGACAGCGCTCTGATTCTGACCCTTCATGTATCTCTACGGTACTCTCTTCAGCACCATGGACAGGGCTTATGGTTGTGTGCAGTCACACTGGCTAATCGTGGGCTCTTCCTCAATGAATCTTTCTTCGATTCCTTGCGGCATCTCTTTTCACCTTATCAAAATACATCAGAGATAGTATGAAGGGACCTTTAGTATACCCATGATGTTGCTATACTTACCTGTTTAGGTAGTAGAGATTATATATTCACCCTCTAATAACTAGTCTGTCACACACAGACACACACCAACAAAAACAATATATATATATATTTTATTGTCACATACACCGGATAGGTGCAGTGAAATGTGTTTTTTACAGGGTTAGCCATAGTAGTACAGAGCCCCAAGAGCAAACAATTAATAATATGTGTCCCAAATTGCACCCATTTCCCTATTGAGAGATTGGCTCCGCCCTGTGTGGTCGCCTGTTAAGCAGGCAGTAAATTGTTGTTTTAGTATGTTTTTCGTCCGTTTTTTGGGAGTTTTTTTTTGCAACAGTTGAACTATAATAGTTCAGGATTATGGAGTGCTACTGTTTTATGAAGGTTTTAACGGTCCTTCCTCAAAGCTGAGGAAGTACAAGCCAGCTATACCGTCAACGTGACATCGCTGCATAAAAAGATGGACGAGCTTCAGGGTCTGGTTCATGGACAAAGAGAATACCGGGAGGCTAGCCTATTGTGTTTTACTGAAAAATGGCTGAATGATAACATCCCCATAGAGAACGTAACTATCGGCGGTTTCCAGACCATCAGAGTGGACAGGGATCGCGTTTCTTCCGGTAAGAGTAATGGAGGGGGGCTGGCTTTATTTGTTAACAACAGATGGTGTAATCCGAAACATATTACTCTTAAGGAACTGTTTTGTACATTGAGCTGTTAGCCGTTAGCCTTAGACCCTACTATTCATCATCTACTCTGTTATCGCGAGGTTACAGACAACGCATCCCAATGCTTTCTTTGCCATTTCGGGGGATTTTAACCATGCGTCTCTCTCTTCAACGCTGCCCACGTTCAAACTGTTTGTGAAGTGCCCAACCAGGAATGATACAGCTCTGGACTTGTTATATGCTAATGTGAAGGATGCATACAACTCCACTGCACTCCCTCCCCTCGGTAGATCGGATCGGACAACCTTGGCCACCTCACCCCACTCTACAGACCTATGGTCCAACAGCAGACTGTGACCACTAGGACCATTAGGAGATGGTCCCCGGATGCGAATGAGGCCCTACAGGACTGCTTTGAAACAACAGATTGGGATGTGCTCTGTGAGGATCATGGGGAGGACATCAATGGACTTACTGACTGCATAACAGACTATATCAATTTTTGTGTAGACAACACTGTACCCACCAGGAAGGTACGCTGTTTTACAAATAATAAACCCTGGGTCACCAGCGACCTGAAGGCCTTGCTGAATGTGAAGAAGAGGGCCTTCAGGGAGGGGGACAAGGACAAATTGAAATGCGTCCAGAGGGAGCTGAAGTTGCGGATTGCTGAGGGGAAGAGAGTGTATAAGGAGATGGAGGACAAGCTGAGGCAGAGCCAGGAGAGAGAGGTGTGGAAGGGTATGAGAAATATCACTGGCTTCAAAAAGTCAAACAGTGGGCAGACGGAGGGGATCCAGGACAGAGCCAATGAGCTGAACCAATTTTTTAACAGGTTCGATACTGGCCCTGTCCGCCTCCCCTCTAGCTCCCCAGGCCACACAACCTCACGGCTGTCCCACCCAAACTTTGCTCACAGCACCTCTGTTGAGACAATCAGCGACCCCCTCCCCACCTCCGCACCTGCTCCCTCTGGACTGATCTGCAACACCCCCTTTCCACCCACCTCCCCACCTGGGCTGGCTTTCACCACCAACCAAGTGAAGAGAAAGCTGGAGAGACTACATCAGTGGAAAGCGGCGGGCCCTGATGGCATCAGCCCAAGGGTGCTTAGGGTCTGTGCTGACAAACTGTGTAGAATACTCCAGCGTTGCTTCAACCTTAGCCTGAGCCTGGAAAGGGTCCCTGTGCTGTGGAAAACATCCTGCCTGCTCCCAGTGCCCAAGAAGGCGCACCCCACTGTCCTGAATGACTTCAGACCTGTAGCGCTAACATCCCACATCATGAAGACCCTGGAAAGGTTAGTCCTCGCTCACCTCAGACCCCTGGTGTGTACATCACTGGACCCCCTGCAGTTTGCATATCAGCGCATCATCGGGGTGGATGATGCAATCATCTACCTTCTGCAGAGGGCCTACTCTCACCTGGACAACGCAGGTTGCACTGTGAGGGTTATGTTTTTTTACTTCAACACCATTCAGCCCCTGCTACTGGGTGAGAAGATGAAGAGAATGAAAGTGGAAGGACCATTAGTCTCCTGGGTCACGGACTACCTGACCGGTAGGCCACAATTTGTGCGACTACAGAGCTGTGTGTCAGAACGGGCAGTGAGCAACACAGGGAACGGTCCTGCTCCCCTTCCTGTTCACCCTCTACACCTCAGACTTCAGATATAACTCTGAAACATGCCACCTACAGAAGTTCTCAGATGACTCCGCAATTGTAGGGTGCATCAGGGGTGGGCAGGAGGAGGAGTACAGGAGCACAATCAATTACTTTGTGTTGTGGTGTGAGCAGAACCACCTTCAATCACAGACTGATCCCACCACGGTGTGCCAGAGAGCGCTACAGGAGGTCCTTCCTGTCAGTTGTATCTTTTTCTCATTGCTTTTAGTATATCGAATGTGCAATACGTGCATTTATCTGTAATTAAACCCTGCACTAAGGACTGTATTTTAAGGGAATATTTATTATTACCCCAAATTATATCATACACACATTTAGCTATTTAAGTATCTCTTCCTGTCATTTACCTGTACAGTTAATGTAACCATGCAAGTATTCACTTACCTGTAAATGTAACTGTATATTTACCTGTACAGCTAATTTAACCATGCAAAATAGTCACTTAGCTGTTCATTTAACCAGTCTGTATATTAAGTAAACTATTATTACCCTCGCTCATATCATACGCATTTTTAGCTATTTAAGAATCTTTCTCTGCCATCAACCTGTATAGTATAGTTAACCATGCAATTACTCCTTATTTATCTATATCAACCTGCAATATTTGTATATATATATATATATATAATAATTTAATCTAACACTCTGTAACAATGTATAGTGTACATATTCAGCCATCCACCAATATTATGCAATGTCTTTTTATAGCTTTTTTGCTCTCCAGATTTGTATACTTTTTCATACTGCCGCACTATGTATCATGTCTCGTGTATCTCTCTTTTCTGTATTTTCGTTCTGGCCCTTTGCACCTGCCCTGTGTTTTTTTCGAGGCTGCTTGACGAAGACATTTCCCCTCGGGGATCAATAAAGTACCTATCTATCTATCTATCTATCTATCTATCTATCTATCTATCTATCTATCTATCTATCTATCTATCTATCTATCTATCTATCTATCTATCTATCTATCTATCTATCTATCTATCTATCTATCTATCTATCTATCTATCTATCTATCTATCTATCTATCTATCTATCTATCTATCTATCTATCTATCTATCTATCTATCTATCTATCTATCTATCTAAACTGGGTGGTTGAAAGACGTGCTGATTGGCTGAGAGCTGTGGTACATCAGACCGTATACCATGGGTATGACAAAACAAATATTTGTACTGTTTTAATTAAGTTGGTAACCAGTTTATAAAAGCAATAAGGCACCTCTGGGGTTTGGGGTATATGTGATATATGGCCAAACCCCTGTCGTGTTGTGCATAAGGACAGCCCTTAGCCGTGGTGCATTGGCCATATACCACACCCCCTTGTGCCTTATTGCTTAAATATAGAACCCCAAGAACCCTTTTTTTTTCTAAGAGTGTACTGCTGAAAAGAGAAGGCTCTAATCTGTCTGTAGTTAGGCTACCAAAATGTTCAGTTTTTTTAATAGGCCTAAAACATGGGTTCAGGGTAGGCCTATCACATCACAACATTTTTCTTTTTTTTTATTCTCTGGAGTAGAGAATATCCAGAGACCAAAAAGCTGAACAGATAAACACATTTTTTATTTGCAGGAGGGTAAATTGCATTGAATCAAATTATACATTTCTAAAGATTTAACGCCCATATAGGGTGGGGTACAGCTAGTGTTTTATGTAATAGCCTACGATGTATGGATTCCAAGAGAAATTGTGATATTTAATTATTGTTTTGTACTGACATTAGCCTCTCTTGTTTTGTACTGACATTATCCTCTCTTGTTTTGTACTGACATTAGCCTCTCTTGTTTTGTACTGACATTAGCCTCTCTTGTTGTGTACTGACATTAGCCTCTTGTTTTGTACTGACATTAGCCTCTTGTTTTGTACTGACATTAGCCTCTTGTTTTGTACTGACATTAGCCTCTTGTTTTGTACTGACATTAGCCTCTCTTGTTTTGTACTGACATTAGGTTCTCTTGTTTTGTACTGACATTAGCCTCTCTTGTTTTGTACTGACATTAGCCTCTCTTGTTTTGTACTGACATTAGGTTCTCTTGTTTTGTACTGACATTAGCCTCTCTTGTTTTGTACTGACATTAGCCTCTCTTGTTTTGTACTGACATTAGGCTCTCATGTTTTGTACTGACATTAGCCTCTTGTTTTGTACTGACATTAGCCTCTCTTGTTTTGTACTGACATTAGCCTCTCTTGTTTTGTAATGACATTAGCCTCTTGTTTTGTACTGACATTAGCCTCTCTTGTTTTGTACTGACATTAGCCTCTTGTTTTGTACTGACATTAGCCTCTCTTGTTTTGTACTGACATTAGCCTCTTGTTTTGTACTGACTTTAGGCTCTCTTGTTTTGTACTGACATTAGCCTCTCTTTCCTTACTGTTCTTTACTTCTGTCATTGTTATGATAAGATAACCCATCGTACAGTTATTTTTCTCTGTCTGCTCAAAGGACTAACATTTGGTGTCTGTTTCTCTGCAGGACAACTCTCTCCATGGAAGACGTCCAAACAGGTGAAACACCCCCTATCTCTCTCTCTCTCTGTCTCTGTCTCTGTCTCTCTGTCTCTGTCTCTGTCTCTGTCTCTCTGTCTCTGTCTCTGTCTCTATCTCTGTCTCTGTCTCTCTCTGTCTCTGTCTCTCTGTCTGTCTGTCTCTCTCTGTCTGTCTCTCTCTGTCTCTCTCTCTCTGTCTCTCCATCTCTCTTTCTCCGTCTCTCTCTCTCCCTGTCTCTGTCTCTCCCTGTCTCTGTCTGTCTCTCTCTCTCTCTCTCAATTCAATTCAATTTAAGGGCTTTATTGGCATGGGAAACACATGTTTAGATTGTCAAAGAAAGTGAAATAAAAACTAAACAAATGTACAGTAAACATTACATTCCCAAAGGTCCCAAAAGAATAAAGACATTTCAAATATCATATTAGGTGCAAATAGTTAAAGTACAAATGGGAAAATACATAAACATAAATATGGGTTGTATTTACAATGGTGTTTGTTCTTCACTTGTTGCCCTTTTCTTGTGGCAACAGGTCACAAATCTTGCTGCTGTGATGGCACACTGTGGTATTTCACCCAGTAGATATGGGAGTTTATCAACATTGGGCTTGTGGGTCTGTGTAATCTGAGGGAAATATGTTTGCGAATTGCTTCATTTTAAGTGGTTGTAGAATTTAACAGCTCTTTTCTGGATTTTGATCATTAGCAGGTATCGGCCTAGTTCTGCTCTGCATGCATTATTTGTTTTACGTTTGGGGGGGAATATGTTCAGGATCTTATGGCTTGGGGGTAGAAGCTGTTAAGAAGCCTTTTGGACCTAGACTTGGCACTTCGGTACCGCTTGCTGTGCGGTAGCAGAGAGAACAGTCTATGACTAGGAGGCTGGAGTCTTTGAACATTTTTAGGGCCTTCCCCTGACACCGCCTGATATATAGGTCCTGGATGGCAGGAATATTGGCCCCAGTGATGTACTGGGCCTTACGCACTGCCATCTGTAGTGCCTTGCGGTCGGAGTCTGAGCAGTTTGTCATACCCTCTTCACGACTGTCTTGGTGTGTTTGGACCGTGATAGTTTGTTGGTGATGTGGACATGTTCGTATTACAGGCTCAGTCAGGGACATGATGAAAATGTCAGTGAATACACTTGCCAGTTGGTCAGCGCATGCTCGGAGTACACATCCTGGGAATCCGTCAAGTATTTTTAGCCAGATCCTAATTGGTATGTCGAATTTTATGTTCCTTTTGATGGCATAGAAGGCCCTTCTTGCCTTGTCTCTCAGATCGTTCACAGCTTTGTGGAAGTTACCTGTGGCGCTGATGTTTCAGCCAAGGTATGTATGGTTTTTTGTGTGCTCTAGGGCAATTTGTATTTGTGGTCCTGGCAACTGGACCTTTTTTGAAACACTATTATTTTTGTCTTACTGAGATTTACTGTCAGGGCCCAAGTCTGACAGAATCTGTGCAGAAGATCTAGGTGCTGCTATAGGCCCTCCTTGGTTGGTGACAGAAGCACCAGATCATCAGCAAACAGTAGACATTTGACTTCAGATTCTAGTAGGGTGAGGCCGGGTGCTGCAGTCGGTTCTAGTGCCCTCGCCAATTCGTTGATATATATGTTGAACAGGGTGGGGCTTAAGCTGCATCCCTGTCTAACCCCACAGCCTTATTTTTGTATAGCAGACCCTCCTGACAAATTGAGTCAAAAGCTTTTTTGAAATCAACAAAGCATGAGAAGACTTTGCCTTTGCTCAGTTTATTTTCTTGTATATATTTCCCTTTTGAGACCATAAGGAGTACAATCTGCAGTTTGTGTATGTCCTCAGTGGGTGTGGGGGGGTTGTCAGGAGGGCTATCAGGGGGTTTGCTCAGGGGGGGTGGGATCCCCTGGGCTTGGGGTTTTTCATTTGTCTGTCCTGCTTGTGATGTCGAGGCTATGGTCAGGGTCTTGGGTGGACTGTTCTGCTGTGGTGTGGAGACTTTGGTCAGGGTCTGAGGTGGGCTGTTCTGCTGGCTTCTCTGCAGGGGTGGCCAGCTCTCTAACGGGTTGTTCTCTGTCACCCGTCATCGTTCTCATCTTCTCCTCCAGCACTCTGATCCTCTCCTCTAGTGCTCTGTTCTTCTCCTGCTCCTGCTCTTTCTCCTGTTGTTGTCGTCTCACTACAGTCCAGAGTGCAGACATTTCTCTCTCCACCTCCAGCTCTCTTTGTCACGTTGAGGTGGTGTTGTTGTGCTGGACTATTTTTTGTGCTGACTGGAGTGTGTTCACCTGTTGTTCCAGCTCCACCTGCCTTACCTCCAGCTGGGTGAATGTATCCTCCATTTCAATGAGGGAGTAGTACTCTGTACTGGGAGGTTGACTTTCCACTTGGGGTTGCTCGTCTGTGTTTTTTTTTTGTGAAGAGGTCTGGTCTGACACGCTCGGGGTGGGGGTATCTTTCTCAAGAGAGAGCTTCTCCTGCTGCGCTCGCTCTTTGATTATGTGAAAGTCCAGCTGAAACTGTTTAGGGTCAAAATAACCATACGATGAACAATAACGATAACAATTAGCATAGAGGACATGTGCAGGTTGTTCTGTCAGACACTGTCCCTCATCTGATGGCAGGCAGCAATGTAGTGCAGCAATGTATTCCTCCCCCAACAGGACGGGTAGCCTATTCTCATCAGAGAGGTCTGTGATACCTTGAATAAGGGTTTCAAATTTGGGGAAATGACACTCCCTAATTGTTTTATATTTTTTTACATTATTTCAGGAAATGCAGCTCTGTCTCAGGTTCTGCTGTGGTGCAGTGGTTGCACAGCCTTTCCTCTACAGGGAGCCAGGTGTTCCTGTGTCTACACTTCTCAATGACAAGGCTATGCTCACTGAGCCTGTACTTTGTCAAGGTTTTTCTAAGGACCAGCTGGATGAGGGGACTCTGTTCTTTGCTCAACTCTTGGTATTGCAGGGCTTGGTAATGATATTAGAGTGGGTCACTGTATTTTAGATGTTTCCAAAACTTAATTGCTCTTATTTGTGTTTTTATTATTAGTGGATTTTGGCCTAATTCTGCCCTGCATACATTGTTTGTAGTTTTCCTCTGGACATGTAGGAGAATCTTACAGAACTCTACATAAAGAGTTTCAATGGGGTGTTTGTCCCATTGGGTGAAATCTTGTTTTGCAAGTGGAACCCACACCTTGCTGCCATAAAGTGGAATTGGATCAATGACACATTCAATTAGTTTTAGCCCAATTTTAATAGATATTTCAATTTGAATGTGTTTTTTATTGGTGTAGAATGCCCAGCGTGCTTTCTCTCTTAGTTCATTCACTGCCTCATTAAGGTGTGCAGTTGAGCTTGTTTTTTAAACATAAGTCATTGTAGTGTGTGCAGTACTCTCCCTGAGATCTGGATCTTCTCTGGAAAATCATTATTTTAGTCTTTTTGGGGTTTACTGCCAGGGCCCAGGTCTGGCAGTACTGCTCTAGCAGGTCCAGGCTCTGCTGTAAGCCATGTGCTGTGGGTGACAGCAGGCACAGGTCATCTGCGATGAGCATGCATTTAACCTCTGAATTGTGGAGACTAACACCAGGGGCTGAGGATTTTTCTATAATAGTGGCCAATTCGTTAATGTAAATATTGAAGAGTGCAGGGCTCAGATTGCAACCCTGGCGAAGGCCCCGCCCCTGGTTAAAGAATTCAGTTATTTTATGCCAATTTTGATGCTGCACGTATTGCCAGTATAGATGTAATTATGTCAAGTTTTAACCCCTACAACACTTTCAATAACTTTGCAGAACAGTCCTGTATGCCAAATAGAATCAAATGCTTTTTGGAAGTCGATAAAGCAAGCATACATTTTGGTATTCTTTTTGGTGGAGATGTTTATCTATCAGGGTGTGTAGGGTGTAAATATGATCGGTCGTGCGATATTTTGTTATAAATACAATTTGGCTTTTACTCAAGACATTGTGCTTATTAAGGAAGTTGATAACTCTTACATTTGTAATACTACAGAAAACCTTCCCCAGGTTACTGGTCACACAAATGCCTCTGGAATTGTTAGGGTAAAATTTGTCTCCGTTCTTAAAGTTTGGGGTTATGAGTCCTTGATTCCAGATGTCAGGGAAATAACCTACACTCAGGATTAAATTAAACACTATTAATATAGACAATTGACATTTTGCATGTCTCTGTCTATCTCTGTCTCTCTCTGTCTCTCTCTCTCTGTCGCTCTCTGTCTGTCTGTCTCTATCGCTCTGTCTGTATCTATCTGTCTGTCTCTGTCTGTCGTCTGTCTGTCTCTCTCTGTCTGTCTCGCTCTCTCTCTGTATGTAACTGTCTATCTCTCTGTATGTAACTGTCTCTCTCTCTGTCTCTCTCTCTGTCTGTCTTTGTCTGTCTCTGTCTGTCTCTCTCTCTCTCTGTCTGTCTATGTCTCTCTCTGTCTCTCTCTCTCTGTTTCTCTCTGTCTCTCTCTCATTATCTCTCTCTCTCTCAGTATGTCTCTCAGTCTCTCTCTCTCTCTGTCTGTCTCTGTCTCTCTCAATCTCTTTGTCTCTCTCTGTCTGTCTCTGTCTGTCTCTTTCTCTGTTTTTCAGTATGTCTCTGTCTATCTCTGTTTGTCTTTGTGTGTCTGTGTATGTCTCTCTCTCTGTCTATCTCTGTCTGTCTCTCTGTCTCTCTCTCTCTCTCTGTATTTTTCTCCATCTGTATATCTGTTTGTCTCTCTCTGTCTCCGTCTCTGTCTGTCTGTCTGTCTGTCTCTGTCTCTGTCTCTGTCTTTCTCTCTCTGTCTCTGTCTGTCAGTCTCTGTCTGTCTGTCTCTCTGTCTTTCTGTCTCTCTCTCTGTCTCTGTCTTTCTCTCTCTGTCTGTCAGTCACTGTCTGTCTCTGTCTCTGTTTGTCTGTCTCTCTCTCTGTCTCTGTCTGTCTCTCTCTGTCTCTGTCTGTCTCTCTCTGTCTCTGTCTGTCTCTCTCTGTCTGTCTGTCTCTCTCTCTCTCTGTCTCTGTTTGTCTCTCTCTCTCTGTCTCTGTTTGTCTGTCTCTCTGTCTCTCTGTCTTTCTCTCTCTGTCTGTCTGTCTGTCTGTCTCTCTCTCTCTGTCTGTCTGTCTCTCTGTCTCTCTCTCTCTGTCTGTCTGTCTCTCTGTCTGTCTTTCTCTCTGTTTGTCTGTCTCTGTTTCTATTAGTCTCTTTTACCCATCTTTACAGTGGTAGTTCTGGCATTATTTTATTTTGGAGGATGGGCTCTTGTTAGATTTTGGTTCAGTTTTAATAACAACCCTCAAGGAAATGTAGTCAAAGTGTTGTTTATCGTTGGGTTTTACCTATTTTACATTTGGCAAATTTACTGCAATTAAACTTGATTTGTAGGACTTGAAACCTATGAATGAAAAACACCTATGAATTGAATCCGCTATTGATGTGATTGATTGATTTCAGCTTTAAGATGCAAATGTGTACACAAATAAGTTAACTGTATTAAATTCATACATTTCTCTCTTTATTCTCCCCGCTCCCTCCCTCCCTTCATCTCTTTCTGCTGCTGTGCCTTCAGCTACCAGAGCAGTGGGACCTCCATGGTAGTCCCCAAACCAGCCTGTCAACCCCAGTGCTTCCCGCAGGCACGCCCTTCCCTACCCAGCCACAGCACAGCACCCCGGTCCTCGACTCTACAGAGGGCTTCGACCTCAACAAGCCCGACCCATACGACCTCTATGAGAAGTCCAGGGCCATCTACGAGAGTAGGCGTGAGTATTGTTTCATGGTGTAAGGCGAGGGCGATTTTAGCATGTAAATCTTTTTTAGATGCATGACAGCAAAGCCACTCTTCCTGGTTCTGCAATGTAGTCTTTTCCTTGACTGAGAACATATGACAAAGTAGTGGCAGAAATGAGCTCTACAACAACCAAAAAATAACAACCAAATCAACATACTGTCGCTTCATAACATTATGGAGTATTATTTAGTTGTGGCGTCTATAGTCTAAGGACACGGGCTGGGTTTCTACTAAGCTAACATATGGAATTGTTTTAAGATGGTAATACCAAGGATCATTTAGCAATTTGATTTTGAATGTTGGACCCCTGTAGGTATAAAACATATATAGATACTGTATATATTGGTTCTGTGTTCATGTCCAGACGCTTTTCTTGTTTTGTATCGCTCTATGTTGTTTATCATTAAACTCACCAACTGCACCTGCTTCCTGACTCCCACCATCATTGTTACAATGGTTTTGAAGGAGATAGGAGGGACATGTTGGGGGAGTCAGGAGGGTGAGATAACGGAGGACTCGTTGCGCTATCAACGCTGCAGGAGTTGTATATACTTCCGGGATGAACATCCTGACTTTCTTTGCCTTCTCGCGGAGGGCTACAGAGAAGAAGTCGCTACGCTGGGCTTACAAACAGCTGATGTGCGCAGGCTACTCCGAGGGCCGTGCATCGCGCTGGGCTGATGGGAGTCTTGCCTTCGGGCAGGTTATCTTCCGTGGGCTGGCTACTGCTCCGAAGTGATTGCTCACCGACGGAAAATGGAGTCGGCGGGACCTTTGTTGCTAAATCGTGGGATGATCCTCTCCTGGACCTGGCTGGCCGGACAGGGAGACACATCGTCGTTCATCGCGGAAGTTGAAGGCGATGTCCTCCACCCAATGCCATCTCCTGGTGTTCTAGCCGTCTTTGGTCTCTTCACCAGTGGTTAATGTGTCTGACCAAGGACTTGGTCCTTCATCGACAATTATGACTCCTTCTGGAATAGGCCTGGCTACTTTGTGGAAGACGGAATTCACCTGAGTGAAAATGGCTCCCGGGTGTTGTCATCAAACATTGGAAAGGTTCTTGGTCAACTAAATTGATGTGAGGACAATATTATTTATTTATTTTCTTTATTTAACCTTTATTTAACTAGGCATGTCAGTTAAGAACAAATTCTTATTTACAATGACGGCCTACCTATAGGGTCAGCCCCTGGAGCAAATTAGGGTTAAGTGCCTTGCTCCAAGACACATCGAATGGTTTTTAACCTTGTCTGCTCGGTTACTGTTAGCATAACATGTAAGTCACTGTAAGAGTTCCACATGTTGTTTCTGAAAGTGTTGACATGCCTAATGGTGCTAACTGGATAAATGTAATTGCTATTCCTACTTTGTTTTCTTTTCCTAATAGGTATAATCCAATCTTTGAGTCTCCTGTTGTTCTGAAATCTCAAAGTAATCTGACTTGTATTGAAACTGTGTGATTTTAAATGCAGAAAAGGTTGGCCATTTTTACATCTTAACATTCATAGTTTATTACCTAAAATGGATCATGTCAATATCTGGGTTTCTCAGGCAGACCCTGATTTTCTTATATTTGATCTAAAATCTGGTTAACTGAGATAAAACCCTGGAGGTTGATATGGATGGTTAAAATGTGTTTAGGGCTGATAGGCAAGGCAAAGGTGGGGGTGTTACTATTTACACAAATACTCTTCTTTCTGTGTCTCTGTTAAAGGCTACCTCCAGTCCTAAACTATTTGAATGGTTGGCTTTAAGTCTTCAGTTATAGGAATCTATCATCCACCCTCCACCTAGTAGTGTCTACTAAACGAACTCACTGATTTAATTGCTATTTTTATTACCCCAGAGGTGTTGATCACTGGAGATTTCAATCTTGGATGGGGTCAGGTCAGAGTAATGGATGGGGAACGCAGGATGCTGACTGTTTAAAGGATTTTTGTACTAATCTAAATTTGACCCAGATGATTACAAAGCCCACTCATCCCTACGAAATCGACTTTGATTGAGAGTTAAAAAAAAAAAACAGGTCTTGCCCTTGGTTCAGTCCACAGCTATCTGAAGTCATACACAACAGAGATGCTGCCTGGGCCAAAGCTAGATTCAAAGACTCGGGCCCAGACTGGCTGTCAGGCGATTGAGAAATCTGTGTGTAAAACTAGTCAAAAAAGCAAAATCAGATTATTATGTTAATACACTATCTAAATGTACAGGGAACCCAGCTAGCTGTTAGATTCGGGCCCTATTACTGACAAAATAGATAACATGAATGCATTTAATCACCATTTTATCTCCGTGGGCTTTATATTTGAATGTATTTCAAAGCCAGCTCTTGAATAGAGTAGTTTGGATGTTGATGGTGAAAATCTATTGAATGCTACAGAAAATGCTGGTCAGGAGTTTTCTTTTCGGGAAATTCAATGATAAAGAAGTCCTGGATGCTTTGCTAACATTAGACGAAAATAAAATCCACAGATTATTTGGAACCTGGTCTTCTAAAGTGTGCAGCTCCCCTTATTGCTGGCTCAGTAGCCCACATTTTAATTGAACATTGTTTTCAGGATGTATTCCAAAAGCATGGATGGGGATACAAATGAACTATCGCCCCATTTCAAGACTACCTTCTTGAATCCTTGGTTAATGTACAACTTTGTTCCTTTTTATCTGATAATTGTATTTTTAATATAAACCAATCAGGGTTTAGGCCTGGGCATAGCAATACCACAACAACCATGCTAGTTGTTAATGACTTGGATGCTAAAAAGAGCTGTACTTCTTTGTTTATTGACCTGTCAAAGGCGTTCCACACTGTCGATCATTCAGTTTTGCTGAAGAAGTTATCAAGCCTGGGATATACAGCCTGTTATGGTTTCACAATTATCTTAGCGACACAACTCAGGCCATCTTGACAGAGTTCGATTTTGGTTCCATTATTGTTAACCTTGTATATTAATGACATAGTTACAAGTATTAACAGTTTTTCCTATCAGAACTCAGGTTAAGACCCAGATGCAGATAGTTTGAATCACAGATGTTTATTAACAAAACAGGGGGGCAGGTCGAGGACAGGCAGGAGTTCTTAATACAAGTCAGAGTCAGGTAGGTACAGGACGGCAGGCAGGTCGAGGACAGGCAGGAGTTCTTAATACAGGTCAGAGTCAGGTAGGTACAGGACGGCAGGCAGGTCGAGGGCAGGCAGGAGTTCTTAATACAGGTCAGAGTCAGGTAGGTACAGGACGGCAGGCAGGTCGAGGACAGGCAGGAGTTCTTAATACAGGTCAGAGTCAGGTAGGTACAGGACGGCAGGCAGGTCGAGGACAGGCAGGAGTTCTTAATACAGGTCAGAGTCAGGTAGGTACAGGACGGCAGGCAGGTCGAGGACAGGCAGGCAGAATGGTCGGAACCGGGAGAACTAGAGAACAGGGAGTAGAAAAACAGGAGTACGGAAAAACAATGGTAGGCTTGATGAGACAAGACGAACTGGCAACAGACAAACATAGAACACAGGTATAAATGCACAGGGGATAATGGGGCAGATGGGCAGCACCTGGATGGGGGTGGAGACCAGCACAAAGACAGGTGAATCAGATCAGGGTGTGACAGTAACATGCATCTCAGAAATACAAAATCCAGATAGACAAGTAAAACCAAGCTCATGCTGTTCTCTAGGTCACAGAATGTTGACCCTGAGGACCTGCATATTTGCACAATGAATGGAGCCCAAACTGAGCTTGTTTCTCAATATAAGTACCTGGGTGTCTGGATTGATGACAAGATCCAAGATAGGTTTTTTATATTGAAATAAATCATGCCTCCATATTGAAAATAGGAGAAAGATTGAAAGAAACAACACTTCTCCCTGTATTGGATTTTGGTGATATTGTTTACATGCATGTAGAACCTCTGTTTTGAAACCATTGGAAGCAGTTAACCATTCAGCAATACGTTTTATCACAGGGGGACAATTTAAGGACAAATCATTGTAGTCTGTATAAAAATGTGGGATGGACCTCTCAGTCTGTAAGAAGAGAGTTTCAATCTCTTTTATTTACGAAGCAATCTTACAGAAACTCTGTCTATATGTAACTTCATTAATTAAGTTACCAAACCCGTTCTCAGTAGTGGTTAACACTAGAGATCCCTTCAGTCTCATCTGCCTTTAGTTTTTTTGCCCCTAATTTGTGGAACAATCTGGAGAGTTCACTGCAGCTAGTTGAGCTGGTGCCACTCAGGCACTTTAAATTATTGATTGAGGACACATATGTGTATGCTGTTTTTATTGTAATGTACGTATACAGTGCTCTCTTGTAAAATAAAATGTTTAATCTCAAAGTGACTCCCTGTTTAAATAAAGGTAAAATATATATATATTTTTTTTTTTCATGAAACTTTGAATTTGGCCTTACTGCTAACAACCCATAATAACAGCATTGAATAACAGATTCATACATGGAAAAACTACAATTATGTTTTGAAGTGTCCTATATCTGAGAACTATAAGAAAGCTCAGAAGAAAAATAAATACCTGCATACCTTTCATGTGGAAATGCTCTATTCACTTCCTTTCATGTGGAAATGCTCTATTCACTTCCTTTCATGTGGAAATGCTCTATTCACTTCCTTTCATGTGGAAATGCACTATTCACTTCCTTTAATGTTTCAGCCCGGTATCGTGTTACCTTCAGACGAACAAAACAGAGAACACCATTGAGAGTCTCATCCCATCTCACCCATACCCCCTGATCCGACCAACACCGCTGTAGATGCAGAAGGCCGACATCGGCGGGTGTGGTGGATTGAGATTGAAACCCATGCAAAACAAATAGATATTTAAACAGACAGAATTTGATGGGGATTTTTGTATTATGCTAATTAGATTGATATGTAGGTGCGGCAATCGACTCTAGGGGGATTTTGTTATCAACTGCATGTGAAGACTGAATATGCAATCAGTATAATTTGTACAGATTATTATTTTTTTGTTGTTCAACCTAGATTGAGGATATTGACTCTTAATCCACGGTAGTCTGCGTTCTATTTCTCTGTATGCAAATTATTGTTTTATCTATTTCTACCTCCTCTCTCACCTGTCTCTGTCTGGCTCCACCCCCTTTTCCCCTCCTTATCTCTTTTTCCCTCTCCATGTCTCTCTCTCTCCATCTCTCTCTCTCTCTCTCTCTGCCCCTCACTCTGTCTCTATCCCCTCTCTCTCTCTCTCTCTCTCTCTCTCTGCCCCTCACTCTGTCTCTATCCCTCTCTCTCTCTCTCTCTCTCTCTCTCTCTCTCTCTCTCTCTCTCTCTCCATCTCTCTCTCTCTCTCTCTCTCTGCCCCTCACTCTGTCTCTATCCCCTCTCCTCCCTCTCTCTTTTTCTCACCTCGTCAGGTCCAGAGTACCAGGAGGTGGAGGTGCACCTGTTGAGGGAGAAGACTGGGTTTGGCTTCCGCATCCTGGGGGGAGACGAGGCCGTGCAGGCTGTGAGTCCGGACGCCCGTGACAAGGCTCGTATGGGACGGGCTGGACAACACACATACCATATAATGCATACCTAACACACTAAAATATGCCTAACACCATAATACAAACGAACCTAACAACATGTAATACACACCTCACACAAGCACGTCTATCCTTATTTAACACACCTGCTGCCTGCTGCTGCCTACACACCTAATAGCATACACACAGAACAACATATACAGTGGGGAGAACAAGTATTTGATACACTGACGATTTTGCAGGTTTTCCTACTTACAAAGCATGTAGAGGTCTGTCATTTTTATCATAGGTACACTTCAACTGTGAGAGACGGAATCTAAAACAAAAATCCAGAAAATCACATTGTATGATTTTTAAATAATTAATTTGCATTTTATTGCATGACATAAGTATTTGATCACCTACCAACCAGTAAGAATTCCGGCTCTCACAGACCTGTTAGTTTTTCTTTAAGAAGCCCTCCTGTTCTCCACTCATTACCTGTATTAACTGCACCTGTTTGAACTCGTTACCTGTATAAAAGACACTTGTCCACACACTCAATCAAACAGACTCCAACCTCTCCACAATGGCCAAGACCAGAGAGCTGTGTAAGTACATCAGGGATAAAATTGTAGACCTGCACAAGGCTGGGATGGGCTACAGGACAATAGGCAAGCAGCTTGGTGAGAAGGCAACAACTGTTGGCGCAATTATTAGAAAATGGAAGAAGTTCAAGATGACGGTCAATCTCCCTCGATCTGGGGCACCATGCAAGATCTCACCTCGTGGGGCATCAATGATCATGAGGAAGGTCAGGGATCAGCCCAGAACTACACGGCAGGACCTGGTCAATGACCTGAAGAGAGCTGGGACCACAGTATCAAAGAAAACCATTAGTAACACACTACGCCGTCATGGATTAAAATCCTGCAGCGCACGCAAGGTCCCCCTGCTCAAGCCAACGCATGTCTAGGCCCGTCTGAAGTTTGCCATCTGGATGATCCAGAGGAGGAATGGGAGAAGGTCATGTGATCTGATGAGACAAAAATAGAGCTTTTTGGTCTAAACTCCACTCACCGTGTTTGGAGGAAGAAGAAGGATGAGTACAACCCCAAGAACACCATCCCAACCGTGAAGCATGGAGGTGGAAACATCATTCTTTGGGGATGCTTTTCTGCAAAGGGGACAAGACGACTGCACCGTATTGAGGGGAGGATGGATGGGGCCATGTATCGCGAGATCTTGGCCAACAACCTCCTTCCCTCAGTAAGAGCATTGAAGATGGGTCGTGGCTGGGTCTTCCAGCATGACAATGACCCGAAACACACAGCCAGGGCAACTAAGGAGTGGCTCCGTAAGAAGCATCTCAAGGTCCTGGAGTGGCTTAGCCAGTCTCCAGACCTGAACCCAATAGAAAATCTTTGGAGCGAGCTGAAAGTCCGTATTGCCCAGCGACAGCCCCGAAACCTGAAGGATCTGGAGAAGGTCTGTATGGAGGAGTGGGCCAAAATCCCTGATGCAGTGTGTGCAAACCTGGTCAAGAACTACAGGAAACGTATGATCTCTGTAATTGCAAACAAAGGTTTCTGTACCAAATATTAAGTTCTGCTTTTCTGATGTATCAAATACTTATGTCATGCAATTAATTACTTAAAAAGCATACAATGTGATTTTCTGGATTTTTGTTTTAGATTCCGTCATTCACAGTTGAAGAGTACCTATGATAAAAATTACAGACTTCTACATGCTTTGTAAGTGGGAAAACCTGCAAAATCGTCAGTGTATCAAATACTTGTTCTCCCCACTGTAATGCCCAGCAACATCATAAAATACACAACTTACATCATAATAGCCACCTACACTATAATACACACTTTACATCATTTTACACTTTATTTAATCAAATTAAACCAGACAACTGTGTAATCACGCTCTTTAAACAGGTATTAACCTTTTTATGTTAATTCAGAAGGCCGCAGGCCCAGACGTATTACCAGGACGCAAACTCAGTGTCTTCACTGACATTTTCAACCTCTCCCTGACCCAGTCTGTAGTACATACATGTTTCGAGCAGACCATCATAGTACCTGTGCCCAATAATGCTAAGGTAACCTTTTTAAATGACTATCGCCTCGTAGCACTCACATCTGTAGGAATTAAATGCTTTGAAAGGCTGCAGATGGCTACAGAGTGTAGTGCGTACAGCCAAGTACATCACTGGGTCCGAGTTCCCTGCCATCCAGGACCTCTGTACAAGGCGGTGTCAAAGGAAGGTCTACCCCCCCAGCCATAAGACTGCTAAATAGTTAGTTAAATAGCTTCCTGGACTATATCCAGATATCTACCTGGACTATAACCAGATATCTACCTGGACTATAACCAGATATCTACCTGGATTATATCCAGATATCTACCTGGACTATAACCAGATATCTACCTGGACTATAACCAGATATCTACCTGGACTATAACCAGATATCTACCTGGAGTATAACCAGATATCTACCTGGACTATAACCAGATATCTACCTGGACTATAAGCAGATATCTACCTGGACTATAAGCAGATATCTACCTGGACTATAACCCGATATCTACCTGGATTATATCCAGATATCTACCTGGACTATAACCAGATATCTACCTGGACTATAACCAGATATCTACCTGGACTATAACCAGATATCTACCTGGACTATAACCAGATATCTACCTGGACTATAACCAGATATCTACCTGGACTATAACCAGATATCTACCTGGACTATAACCAGATATCTACCTGGACTATAACCAGATATCTACCTGGACTATAACCAGATATCTACCTGGACTATAACCAGATATCTACCTGGACTATAACCAGATATCTACCTGGACTATAACCAGATATCTACCTGGATTATATCCAGATATCTACCTGGACTATAACCAGATATCTACCTGGGCTATAACCAGATATCTACCTGGACTATAACCAGATATCTACCTGGGCTATAACCAGATATCTACCTGGGCTATAACCAGATATCTACCTGGACTATAACCAGATATCTACCTGGACTATAACCAGATATCTACCTGGGCTATAACCAGATATCTACCTGGGCTATAACCAGATATCTACCTGGGCTATAACCAGATATCTACCTGGGCTATAACCAGATATCTACCTGGACTATAACCAGATATCTACCTGGACTATAACCAGATATCTACCTGGACTATAACCAGATATCTACCTGGACTATAACCAGATATCTACCTGGACTATAACCAGATATCTACCTGGACTATAACCAGATATCTACCTGGACTATAACCAGATATCTACCTGGACTATAACCAGATATCTACCTGGACTATAACCAGATATCTACCTGGACTATAACCAGATATCTGCATTGACCTTTTTTGCCAGGTTATACTCATTGTTTATTTAAAACTGTTGTTTACCAAGCATGTGACAAATACAATCTGATTTGATTTAATGGTCCATTTTGTCATTTTTTGTACATCCCAACTGATTTCAGATAGAAATGTGAGTAATACATCTGTCATTTTCATTGAAAGCAAGTCTGATAAGCGGTAGATCCATTATTTTTTTTTGTTGCTATAAAACGTTTTGCTACAATTTGGCCCACTGAACACGACCCATGGAAACCAACTATGTTTATTTCTTCCCACCCAGCACACCTACACTGAGTAAACCAAAAATTAGGAACACCTTCCCATGTTGACTCCAATGCTTCCCACAGTTGTGTCCAGTTGGCTTGCTGTCCTTTGGGTGGCGGACCATTCTTGATTCACACAGAAACTGTTGAACATGAAAAACCCAGCAGCGTTGTAGTTCTTGACACAAACCGGTGCGCCTGGCACCTACAACCATACCCCGTTCAAAGACTCTTCAATCTTTTGTCTTGCCCATTCACCCTCTGAATGGCAAACACACACAATCCATGTCTCAAATGTCTCAAGGCTTAAAAATCCTTCTTTAACCTGACTCCTCCCTTTCATCTACACTGATTGGAGTGGATTTAACAAGTTATATCAATAAGGGATCATATCTTTCCCCTGGTCAGTCTGTCATCCTCAGTGTATATTCAGGATATGCTGTTAATGTAGATTGTCGTTAAACAGATTGTAATCGGGGCAATCATAGAGAACACTCCGGCAGAACGCGACGGACGACTTCGGCCCGGGGACGAGCTCATCTCCGTGGATAAGATGGTGGTTGCTGGGAAACCACACAGATACGTGATCGACCTGATGCACGCCGCCGCTCGCAACGGCCAGGTCAGCCTGACGGTCCGGAGGAGAGTCCACTTCCCCAGTGAGTAGTGTACACTACAGAGTAGAAACTAATCACTACTATACTGTATTGTACAGTACTATACACACCTGACATGCCTTACACACTACACAACGGCCAGGTCAGCCTGATGGTCCAGAGGATAATTTATTTCCCTGGTGAGTAGTGCACACTACAGAGAGAGGGGCAAAAAATATATATTTTAAAAACCACACACACCATCTCTCTCTCTTTATCTCCCCCAAATGTTGCCTTCTGTAGGTGAGGTGTTAGGGATGAACGGTCGTAGCCCTGGCTCCGTGTCGACGCAGCACAGCTCCCCGCACAGCGACGCCGCCTCAGCTTCCTGTCCCGTCACCCCCGACAACATCCTGCCGCCGTCCGCCACCTCCCCCCTGGAGGGCGCCGTCTCCCTGCAGACCAGTGATGTCATCATCCACCGCAAGGAGAACGAAGGCTTCGGCTTCGTCATCATCAGCTCGCTGAACCGACCGGAGAACGCTGCTGTCATCAGTGAGTCACACATTCTCTCTCACGCAACACAGAAATAGAATTACTAGAGTAAAATGTACAGTACATTCGGAAAGTATTCATACCTCTTGAGTTTTTCCACATCTTCTTATTCTAAAATGTATTAAATCGTTTTTTTCCCCTCATCAACACAATACCCCATAATGACAAAGCAAAAACTGTTTTTTAGGAATGTTTGCAAAGTATTCAGACCCTTTACTCATAACTTTGTTGAAGCACCTTTGGCAGAGATTACAGCCTCAAGTCTTCTTGGGTATGACGCTACAAGCTTGGCACTCCTGTATTTAGGGAGTTTCTCCCATTCTTCTCTGTAGATCCTCTCAAGCTCTGTCAGGTTGGATGCACAGCTATTTTCAGGTCTCTTCAGAGATGTTAGATTGAGTTCAAATCCAGGCTCTGGCTGGGCCACTCAAGGATATTCAGAGACTTGTCCTGAAGCCACTTCTGCGTTGTCTTGGTGGTGTGCTTAGGGTCGTTGTCCTGTTGGAAGGTGAACCTTCGCCCCAGTCTGAGGTCCTGATCAAGGATCTCTCTGTACTTTGCTCCGTTCATCTTTCCCTCGACCCTGACTAGTCTCCCAGTCCCTGCCGCTGAAAAACCTCCCCACTGCATGATGCTGCCACTACCATGCTTCACCGTCGGGATGGTGCCAGGTTTCTTCCAGACGTGATGCTTGGCATTCAAGTCAAAGAGTTCAATCTTGGTTTAATCAGACCAGATCATTTTGTTTCTCATGGTCTGAGAGTCCTTTAAGTGCCTTTTGGCAAATTCCAAGCAGGCATTCTTGTGGCTTCCGCCTGGCCACTCTACCATAAAGGCCTGATTGGTGGAGTGCTGCAGAGATTGTTGTCCTTCTGAAAGGTTCTCCCATCTCTACAGAGGAACTCTGGAGCTCTGTCAGAGGGACCATTGGGTTCTTGGTCAACTTCCTTTTTGCTCTGAAATGGTCCACCCACACAGACAATGTGTTGAAGAAGGCGCAACAGAGCATCTTCAACCTCAGGAGGCTGAAGAAAATTGTCTTGGCACCTAAAACCTTTACAGATGCACAATTGAGAGCATCCTGTCAGGCTGTATCACCGTCTGGTATGGCAACTGCACCGCCTGCAACCGCAGGGATCTCCAGAGGGTGGTGCGGTTTGCCCAAAGTATAACCGGGAGCAAACTACCCGCTGTCCAGGACACCAACCGCACCCGATGTCACAGGAAGATCATCAAGAACATCAACCACCCGACCCACTGCCAGTTCACCCCGCTATCATCCAGAAGGTGAGGTCAGTACAGGTGCATCAAAGCTGGGACCGAGAGAATGAAAAACAGCTTCTATCTCAAGTCCATCAGAATGTTAAACAGCCATCACTAGCACATTAGAGGCTGCTGCCTATAGACATAGACTAGAAATCACTGGTCTCAGTGCTAGAGGCGTTATTATCAGGCGTCACCTGGTTCGATCCCGGGCTGTACCACAACCGGACGTGATTGGGAGTCTCATATGGCGGAGCACAATTGGCCCATCATCGTCTGTGTTAGGGGAGGGTTTGGCCGGGGTAGGCCATCATTCTAAATAAGAATTTGTTCTTCACTGACTAGTTAAATAAAGGTTAAATTATCATTTTTTCATAAAAAAAAAAATATAGATATTAGAGGCACAAGCGCTTCACTACACCCGCAACAACATCTGCTAAACACGTGTATGTGACCAATAAAATTTGATTTGATTTGATTTGAGAAATCAATGGAATGGAAACAAGATGCACCGGAGCTAAATTCCGAGTCTCATAGCAAAGGGTCTGAATATATATAAAAATAAGGTTTGTGTTGTTTTTACTCTGTCATTATTGTGGTATTGTGTGTAATGTGACAGATAAGGTTGTTGCAAAAGTACAGTACTGGTAGAGTGGGCTACTAAGTGCTGCAACTTGTGAAGCTGACAGGCTACGGGCTCAGCGATTTAAAATAAAGTTAACATAAACTCAGAATACTAGTGGACGTTTGAGTTCTTGAACGCACCCTCGACTTGTTACATATGGTGTCAGAAGTGGGATTGAAAAGCAGCTGACCTGATATCAGTCACCTACAGTCATCCAAAACCAAGACAACAAGTCTAGAAGATTTGGTCAAGGCTCTGGTACAAACGCCTTTGTGCAGTCAAGAGTCAACAAACCACTCTTTGATGCAGGCGGCATCTCAGCAACTGGAAAAGGCAGCGAGAAGCAACCATGGTGCAACAGGTACAAGCTCTAGCAGAGAGACCAGTTATCATAACGGAAAACCCAGGAAAACCTTCTTCTATCAGATCCAGTCATGTACTACAGAAGATGACTGGAGAGGATGACATTGAGGCATTTCTTGGGTCGTTTGAAAAGACGGCTACGCGGGAGAAATTAACAGAAGCAAGGTACCTGGGCTATGTTGTAGGAGGGGGGCAGGAGAAGCCTCAGTCTAGCAAGGTAGACGCCATCGACAATTGGCCACGCCTAACGAACAAAAAGCAGGTGCAGGCCTTTCTTGGGTCTATAGGAGGTTTGTTACTGAGTTCTCCACAGTGGCAGCCCAGCTTACTGACTTAATCAAAAAGGCTGCACCCTACAAGGTCCAATGGTCCAACGCCGCTGAGGAAGCCTTTAAGAAGCTGTCAAAAGCATTGTGCAACAAACCTGTACTGGCAGTGGCAGACTTCTCAAGGCCCTTCATCGTACAGACAGATGCATCCGAGGTGGGCATTGGGGCCGTACTGTCTCAGGTGAAAACTGCTACCCAGAGAAACTAGTGATCAAGTGGGCAGTGGAGGCCCTGAAATACTACTTACTGGGTCGCAGGATTACCTTGGTCACAGATAATGCTCCTCTGACATGGATGAAGGCCAATAAGGAGAAGAATGCTAGAGTAACCAGATGGTTCTTTGCAGTTCTATCCTACAAATTCAAGGTGGAACATCGCCGTGGTGCAAAGAATGCAAATGCGGATGGGCTCTCAAGGGTGCATTGTGGATTGAAGAGTTCCACTCAAAGCAGTTGTTGGGGTAGGAAGGTTGCGCAAACCAGTGGGTTTAAGCTGAGGTGGGGGATATGTGACATATAAGGTTTTTGCAAAAGTACAGTACCGTTAGAGTGGGCTACTAAGTGCTGCAACTTGTAAATAGCTGGTGGTTTGGAATGTGTTTGTTTTACATTGTAATTATAGTGGCTGACCAATGCTGGAGGTGGCGCTGCTTCTTTTCCTGGGTGGGCGGTGTCCGAACCTCTGACCGGGTGAGGAAGTAGGCCATATTTAAAAAGGGGGCGCTTTGCCGAGCACATGGTGGTTGGTGGAAAAGGGTGTTAGTTTGAAAGTCTGGCGGGTGTTGTAGTGGTTAGTGTGAATTTTTGAATAAGTGTATCTGTAGAGAAAACAGAAATGCAAATGAAGCTGACAGGCCAGGTAACATATACTCAGAATACTCGTGGACATTTGAGTTCTTGAACGCACCCTCGACCATCTTGTTACAGTAGATTGATGAGGAAAAAAAACTATTTCATCAATATTAGAATAAGGATTTAATGTTACAAAATGTGGGGTGGAAGACTTAGCAGTACACTGTGGTAAATTGATAATACCTTCCTAATATTGAGTTGCCCCCCCCCCTCCTTTTGCCCTCAGAACAGCCTCAATTAGTTGGGGCATGGACTCTACAAGGTTTTGAAAGCTTTCCACAGAGCTGCTGGCCCATGTTGACTCCAATGCTTCCCACAGTTGTGTCAAGTTGGCCCGATGTTCTTTGGGTGGTGGACCATTCTTGATACACACATGTTGAGCATGATAAACCCAGCAGCTTTGGGTCTTTTGTCTTGCCCATTAACACATACACAATCCATGTCTCAATTCTCTCAATGCTTTAACATCCTTATTCAACCTGTCTCCTCCCCTTCATCTACTCTGACTGAAGGGGATTTAACAAGTGACATCAATAAGGGATAATATCTTTCACCTGGTCAGTCTATGTCATGGAAAGAGCAGTGTTTTGTATACTCAGTGTACAGTGCCAGTCACAAATTTAGACACACCTACTCATTCAAGGGTTTTTCTTTATTTTTACTATTTTCTACATTGTAGAATAATAGTGAAGACATCAAAACTATTTAATAACACATATGGAATCATGTAGTAACCAAGAAAGTGTTAATCAAAATATATTTTATATTTGAGATGCTTCAAATAGCCACCCTTTGCCTTGATGACAGCTTTGGTGTCCTTAAGTAGTGGTTTGAATGAATTTGAATAATCTCAATATAAAATATATTTTGTTTTGTTAAACCCTTTTTTGGTTACTACGTGATTCCATATGTGTTATTCAATAGTTTTGATGTCTTCACTATTATTATACAATGTAGAAAATAGTCAAATTGAAGAACCCTTGAATGCGTAGGTGTTTCCAAACTCTTGACTGCGACTGTATATACCTATCCAGACCCTTCAGACATGCTAACATTTAAGAGGATGGATAGAAAACAATTTGGTACCAATAGACGTTCCAAGGTTTCTTCTGTAGTATGCTCCTACAATGGTTTGTTGAGGCACACACAACACAACGTTTCGATCTCAGTCGGATCTTCGTCAGTTTCCCAGTGGGATCAAACATTGTCTTGTGTGTATTTCTCAATAAACCACTGGGGAGCAGATTACAAAGTTGAGAACATTACTTATTTTTTTCTTCTTCTGTCCAGCACTTGACAACCCCCATTTTCTTCCTTTTTCTAAAATTTATAACATACCACCCTACTAGCTGTGCCCCATAAGATCGGGCGTATCATCGAGAGCAGTCCGGCCGACCGCTGCGGCCGCCTGAAGGTGGGCGACCGGATCCTGGCTGTCAATGGGCAGTCCATCATTAGCATGCCACACGCTGACATCGTCAAGCTCATCAAAGACGCCGGTCTCACCGTCACCCTGCACATCATACCGGAGGAAGGTGAGTGTGTGTGCTGACATGGAATGACCAGAAATGGTAAACTGTTGCAGTTTTTTTTCCCCAATCGCTTTGGAGCAAATTTCAGAAGTGGTCCATTTTCAAAACTGTTAACACTTGTAATGCTCCCTGTGTTTTGTCATCGTCTGTCAACATCTGAGTCATTCATGAGAACAGCCGGTTTAATCTCCAATAAAAAAAGAAAGACTCACTGTTTTTTTTGCCTTGCACGACCCTTGATTTGTGCTAGCCGGAACGGCTCATAGAAGCAGGAGAATGTTTCTGTAGCGAGGTAGCTTAAAGTACATCTAAACTTTCCGATGGAGACCAGCGAGTCTAATTTCAAGGTGGCCTGAAGGTTATTCCGTGAGGCATAAAAACAAAAAACATTCCGAGGTCAGTGGAGACCTCCAGCCAGAGATAGTAGTCAACCAATCCAGAATAAGATCACACAACATTCATAATTCAGATTTAGTATAGTATAGTTAGATGGCAAGTCAAACAATTGGCTAAGAGCACGTGTTGACGGTGATCATTTCCCACTAGCGTAAATTGGGCGTTTTTAGCAAGGCCCACGTTTAGGACTAGACATTCAAATTGCTTAGAGACAGATGTAGTGACAGATACAGAAACATTTAAGTTGTTTGTAAATATGGCAACACCTCCACCTCTGTCAGATCAAAAAACATTAACCAGCCATCCAGACAGACACATCAGTATCCAGCAAAGTCTTATTTAGTACGCTTCAGATATTACCAGAATGTCAACGTTGGTTTGAGAGACCACATTTATAATAAAATCCATTTTCGAGATCAAACTTCTGGCATTTACATGAATCCGTCCAATGCCGCAGCTGCAGGATTTCAGCTCAGACTGAGTCTCTAATTCAAGGATAATATGCTCAGTTGGCAACCCCCTATTTGAAAATACCATTGGGCTAGCTTGAATTTGTATAGATACAAGATTGTATATAACTGTACCATTGGGAATTTGCTTTGAGCGAGGACGTGGATTAAAACAAGAGTCAATGAGGGTTACCAGTAGCGGGCCTGCAGTATGATGACAATGATGATAATTTATGGTTGGGATTACCTGAGCAGAATACAGGGTGTTGATAAGTCAATGTCTCAGCACAGACTTGAGAAAATCGGGGACAGGGTCCAGGCACCAAGATGACTTGGATGGACCCCATCTTCTCTGTAGTGCATCTTCTGTTTCCAAAATGTGTCAAAGTTATCTACAAAAGTAACTCCAGCAGATCTACAGACTCGTAGCCAGTCGTGTAGCGCCAGCAACCTACTGAATCTTTCACTGCCACGACTCAGTGAAGGCACTGGGCCTGAAATAATTGGATGCTTGTTGGAGTCTTTCAGAGTTCCAATCAATTCTTTAAAATCCTGTTCTGGCTTCAAACATTAGGACGCGCCCTAGTAATGTGCTGTACCCAAGACCCAG
Source organism: Thymallus thymallus (assembly GCA_023634145.1). Classification (NCBI taxonomy): domain Eukaryota; kingdom Metazoa; phylum Chordata; class Actinopteri; order Salmoniformes; family Salmonidae; genus Thymallus; species Thymallus thymallus. The sequence goes on from CM042413.1 coordinate 3,177,327, forward strand.
GATAGCATAAGGTTTCTGCCCTGGGATCAATATGTTTCTCACCATAGAGCTTCTGGTGAAATGGCAGAGGAGCTCCGGCAGTTTTTGTGCCTCCCGCCGGCCACTAAACCCATTATGGCTGATGGAGGAGCCGGTGCTTCAGACACCCTCGATGGTCCGGTGAGAGGAGGAGCACAGCGGATCCGAGTCCGAGGCAGAATCTGAGACAGAGTCCTCCTGGGAAGGAGTCCGGATAGGGAACGATGGTGTGGGAATCTCCGAAGGCAAGAGGACCAGCATGGACAGGGTCCAGGCACCAAGATGATTTGGATGGACCCCATCTGCTCTGTAGGGCTGTTCGGCAACTGGATTTGGGTCGGGTTTCCCAAAGAAGCCCAATTCGCCACAGGTCGCTTTCCTCCATTTGGCGTACGCCGGGTGACGTGCTTCCATGGTTGGGCAGCAGGATTGGTGACAGTGTCATCCGCTAAATCCACCAGAAGCAACGGTCCTGCTCCATTTCCCAGGGGAGTGGGGAACTTCTTTGGGGAGGGGTCCCTGGAAGGCATTGGCCATTCAGTCAAGGAGTGTTGACATGGTGGTGATACTCTCAACACATCGGGACGGTGTCCAGCCTGTAGGTGGGTACTTTCCCCAGTAGATTGTATACGTTTTTAATATAGTTTTTAATCTGTTTGCTAAAAGTAGCCACTTCTTCCCGATAGTCCTCTGCGAGTAAACATGCTCCTGCAGTGCATGAAACGATTGCTTTTTCCCCTGAACGGGGAAGTCTCCATGAAAAGGAACTAAATTCATGTTGCAGAGATAGCGATTTCAGGCAGAATATATATATTTTTCCGGACCTACAGTATACAGGGCGTCGGTAAATACACCCAATAAAAAATAAATCTTAAACAAAGTACTCTAGCCTGTTAAACGTAACTTTCTGCGACAAACAATTCATTCTCAAACAATTGTGTGCACTCGATCTCCTTCAAGTCAAAGAGTGGGTGTGGTTGTTGAGGCATGGCTCACCCCGGGGATCGAACTCCCTACCATCCAATTTCCGGTTGGACACTCTTAACCGCTAGGAGTGGAATAGTAGACGGTAAATACCAGGTAAATACCAGGCGATGTGGTTCGGTTTACACGTGTTAATGCCTAGAGTTTTGATTATCTGTTTATCTGAGTTGTGTGTAATAATAGAGTTAGTTGTGAAAGTTTATGATATTAGCTTCAAAGTGAACAAGAGAGAGAACTTTGGGGACTAAAGTGACATTCCTGACATTTTTATTTTCTTATTACTATTCATTTTTTAAATTAGTTTTCAGTTAGATTTCTCCCGCTGTTCAGGGCTGTTCAGGGCTGTTCAGGGCTGTTCAGGGCACACAGTGTTGTTTCGAGTCAACTGTTGCTATGAAACCTCTCCATTACTACTACGAAGTATCTCTGTTGTTATCATGAAAACTACATTTCTCCTTCTAAGATCCCCACTCAGGGCCCAGCTCAGAGAAGCAGAGCCCCATGACCCAGAAACACAGCCCCCAGGCACAGCCCAGCCCTGTAGCCACCCAGGCCAGCCAAGGAGCCTCCCAGGCAGGTCCAGCACCACCACCAGCCCAGCCAGGCCAAGTAGCAGCAGTAGCCAACCAGCCTTCCCCAGGAGCAGCTGCCCAGCCCAGCCCTCCAGTGTCCCAGCATAGCCCGGTCGCCCAGACGCCCGGTCACCCTCCCCCACTCTACCTCCACGACGGAAGGTATGTAGAGAGGGAGGAATGCTGAACCCTATCTGTCAGTGACGGTCTTTATTGTCACCAGTCACGACTACAGTTACGAGGATGCTTCTCCTGTTCAGTTTGGACATGGCGTTTTGTGTGTGTGTGTGTGTGTGTGTTTGTGTGCGCGTGACGGATTGTGTGTTTCCGAATAGTCAGAGGGTGGATGTTGGTTGTGTGTGTACATGTGTGTGGGGGAGGGGGTGTATGCTAAGATTGTGGATGTTTCTATACATTTACGGATGTGTGTACCTGAATGTGTGTGTGCATGCATGTGTGTGTTGTTTGAGCAGGCTGCAGTATAATCTTGCTTGCTATAAATTTGAGCAGGCGACAGGTAAGCAGTCTCCGTATCTCTCTTTCCCTCTCGCTCTCTCTCTCTGCTCTGTTGTGACACACCACTTAACTGATGGCAAAGTGAATAATTTAGGGCTACTATGTTCCCTGTCACACCCAGAGAGAGAACTGCCTTCCTGAAGGTTGGCCGTTTATGTATGTGTGTGTGTGTGTGTATGTGTGTCACACCCTAAGAGAGAGCTGCCTTTGATGTGTGTGTGTGTGTGTGTGTGTGTGTGTGTGTGTGTGTGTGTGTGTGTGTGTGTGTGTGTGTGTGTGTGTGTGTGTGTGTGTGTGTGTGTGTGTGTGTGTGTGTGTGTGTGTGTGTGTGTGTGTGTGTGTGTGTGTGTGTGTGTGTGTGTGTTCCTTTATCTCCTTTTGTGATCCGCCCAGACAGAACACACGGCAGAGCTACACTCTAACACATCATGGCATTAGTCACAGTTCTGATTCACCTCAACTCAACATCTTATTGCTTACTTCTATTTATTGTGATGACCTGAGGAAAATATGACTGTTTATGGAAGGAATGAGATCCGGTTCTTGCTGCTGGCCTTGGCAATGATTAGTGTGTGTGAAAAAGAGTGCCACCAACTGGTGATGGTCTCTGAAAGAGGTGACGGTTTAGTATAAGTACAACTGACCCGACGTCCCGGTTAGAGGACGGAAATGACCAGCAGGAGACAAACACCCAGTTCATACATTTATTGCCACAACACACAGGACAGATGGCAGTACAAGAAGGAGATTGAATGTGAATGTGAATTTTTTTAAATTTTATTTAACCTTTATTTAACTAGGCAAGTTAGTTAAGAACAAATTATTATTTACAATGAAGGCCTACACCGGCCAAACTCGGACGACGCTGCGCCAATTGTGAGCCGCCCTATGGGACTCCCAATCACGGCTGGTTGTGATACAGTCTGGATTCAAACCAGGTTGTCTATAGTGACTCCTCTAGCACTGAGATGCAGTGTCTTAGACCACTGAACCAGGTTGTCTGTAGTGACTCCTCTAGCACTGAGATGCAGTGTCTTAGACCACTGAACCAGGTTGTCTGTAGTGACTCCTCTAGCACTGAGATGCAGTGTCTTAGACCACTGAACCAGGTTGTCTGTAGTGACTCCTCTAGCACTGAGATGCAGTGTCTTAGACCACTGAACCAGGTTGTCTGTAGTGACTCCTCTAACACTGAGATGCAGTGTCTTAGACCACTGAACCAGGTTGTCTGTAGTGACTCCTCTAGCACTGAGATGCAGTGTCTTAGACCACTGAACCAGGTTGTCTGTAGTGACTCCTCTAGCACTGAGATGCAGGGTCTTAGACCACTGAACCAGGTTGTCTGTAGTGACTCCTCTAGCACTGAGATGCAGTGTCTTAGACCACTGAACCAGGTTGTCTGTAGTGACTCCTCTAGCACTGAGATGCAGTGTCTTAGACCACTGAACCAGGTTGTCTGTAGTGATTCCTCTAGCACTGAGATGCAGTGTCTTAGACCACTGAAACAGGTTGTCTGTAGTGACTCCTCTAGCACTGAGATGCAGGGTCTTAGACCACTGAACCAGGTTGTCTGTAGTGACTCCTCTAGCACTGAGATGCAGGGTCTTAGACCACTGAACCAGGTTGTCTGTAGTGACTCCTCTAGCACTGAGATGCAGTGTCTTAGACCACTGAACCAGGTTGTCTGTAGTGACTCCTCTAGCACTGAGATGCAGTGTCTTAGACCACTGAACCAGGTTGTCTGTAGTGACTCCTCTAGTACTGAGATGCAGTGTCTTAGACCACTGAACCAGGTTGTCTGTAGTGACTCCTCTAGCACTGAGATGCAGTGTCTTAGACCACTGAACCAGGTTGTCTGTAGTGACTCCTCTAACACTGAGATGCAGTGTCTTAGACCACTGAACCAGGTTGTCTGTAGTGACTCCTCTAGTACTGAGATGCAGTGTCTTAGACCACTGAACCAGGTTGTCTGTAGTGACTCCTCTAGCACTGAGATGCAGTGTCTTAGACCACTGAACCAGGTTGTCTGTAGTGACTCCTCTAACACTGAGATGCAGTGTCTTAGACCACTGAACCAGGTTGTCTGTAGTGACTCCTCTAACACTGAGATGCAGTGTCTTAGACCACTGAACCAGGTTGTCTGTAGTGACTCCTCTAGTACTGAGATGCAGTGTCTTAGACCACTGAACCAGGTTGTCTGTAGTGACTCCTCTAGCACTGAGATGCAGTGTCTTAGACCACTGAACCAGGTTGTCTGTAGTGATTCCTCTAGCACTGAGATGCAGTGTCTTAGACCACTGAACCAGGTTGTCTGTAGTGACTCCTCTAGCACTGAGATGCAGTGTCTTAGACCACTGAACCAGGGTGTCTGTAGTGACTCCTCTAGCACTGAGATGCAGTGTCTTAGACCACTGCGCCACTTGGGAGCCCAAATAGTGTAAGGGGTTTAGTGTAAGACTGAAATACACAGTGTATTACAATATGTTGTATAGCAGTAAGGCTATAGCAATAGCAATGCTACGGTAGCAACATAGGCAGCAATAGAGGGTAATGGCATATATACAGCGCTAAGATATTAACAAAGGGCTAACAGGCTAAACATAGCACAGGGGCTATGTACAGGGGATAGGCTAACCTAACACACAATAGGAACCAGGTCGACTAGCATTAACAGTTAGCACGCTAGGCTAGGCTGTTACTACACCGTAGAGCTAATAGCACTGGCTAGTGGGGCTAGCATAGTACACAGTGTAACTAGATAGACAATACCAGCTAGCAGTAGCGCGCTGAATCAAATCAAATTGTATTTGTCACGTGCCAAATATAACAGTTGCAGACTTTTCCATGAAATGCTTTCTTACGAGCCGTTTCCCAACAATGCAGAGTTAAAAAGTCAAAAAGAATTGTGCTAAATAACAAAAAGGAAATAGTAACACAATAAAATAACAATAACGAGGCTGTATACAAGGAGTACCGCTAAATCAAATCAAATTTTATTGGTCACATACACATATTTAGCAGATGTTATTGAGGGTGTAGTGAAATGCTTGTGTTTAGTGCAGTAGTATCTAATAATTCACAACAATACACATACATTTGAAAGAATTAAGAAATATTAAGAAATATATAAATATTAGGATGATCAATGTCGGAGTGGCATTGACCAGAATACAGTAGAATAGAATACAGTATATACATATGAGATGATTAAAGCAGTATGTAAACATTATTAAAGGGTCCAGTGTTCCATTATTAATGTGACCAGTGATTCTATGTCTATGTCTATAGGGTATCAGCCTCTAAGGTGCAGGGTTACGTAACCGGGTGGTAGCCTCCTAGTGATGGCTGTTTAACAGTCTGATGGCCTTGAGACAGAAGCTGTTTTCAGTCTCTCAGTCCTAGCTTTGATGCACCTGTACTCACCTTGCCTTCTAGCTGATAACGGGGTGAACAGGCAGTGGCTCGCGTGGTTGATGTCCTTGATTATCTTTTTGGCCTTCCTGTGACATGGGGTGCTGTAGGTGTCCTTCTTCACCACACTGTCTGTGTGGGTGGACCATTTCAGATCGTCAGTGATGTGTACGCAGAGGAACTTGAAGCTTTCCACCTTCTCCACTGCGGCCCCGTCGATGTAGATAGGGAAGTGCTCCCTCTGCTGTTTCCTGAAGTCCACGATCAGCTCCTTTTGTTTTGTTGATGTTGAGTGAGAGGTTATTTTCCTGGCACCACACTCCGATGAGCTGATGAGCATGGAGGGTACTATGGTGTTGAATGCTGAGCTATAGTCAATGAACAGCATTCTTACATAGGTATTCCTCTTGTCCAGATGGGATAGGGCAGTGTGCAGAGTGATGGCGATTGCATCTTCTGTGGATCTATTGGGGCGGTAAGCAAATTCAAGTGGGTCTAGGGTGGCAGGCAATATGATCCTTAACTAGCCTCTTAAAGCACTTCATGATAACAGAAGTGAGTGCTACGGGGCGATAGTCATTTAGTTCAGTTACTTTTGCTTTATTGGGTACAGGAACAATGGTGGACATCTTGAAGCAAGTTGGACAGCAGGCTAGGATAGGGAGAGATTAAATATGCCTTCTAAACACACCAGCCAGCTGGTCTGAGCATGCTCTGAGGACGCGGCTAGGGATGCCGTCTGGGCCGGCAGTCTTGTGTGGGTTAATAGGCTTAAATGTTTTACTCACGTCAGCCATTGAGAAGGAGAGCCCACAGTCCTTGGTAACAGGCCGCGTCGGTGGCACTGTGTTATGCTCAAAGCGGGCGAAGAAGGTGTTTAGACCCTGCCACATACGTCTTGTGTCTGAGCCGTTGAATTGCGACTCCACTTTGTCTCTGTACTGACGTTTTGCCTGTTTGATTGCCTTTCGGACATATGTACATGTAGTTAGGGGTAAAGTGACTAGGTCATTGAGGTAATATGTACATGTAGTTAGGGGTAAAGTGACTAGGTCATTGAGGTAATATGTACATGTAGTTAGGGGCAAAGTGACTAGGTCATTGAGGTAATATGTACATGTAGTTAGGGGTAAAGTGACTAGGTCATTGAGGTAATATGTACATGTAGTTAGGGGTAAAGTGACTAGGTCATTGAGGTAATATGTACATGTAGTTAGGGGTAAAGTGACTAGGTCATTGAGGTAATATGTACATGTAGTTAGGGGTAAAGTGACTAGGTCATTGAGGTAATATGTACATGTAGTTAGGGGCAAAGTGACTAGGTCATTGAGGTAATATGTACATGTAGTTAGGGGTAAAGTGACTAGGTCATTGAGGTAATATGTACATGTAGTTAGGGGTAAAGTGACTAGGTCATTGAGGTAATATGTACATGTAGTTAGGGGTAAAGTGACTAGGTCATTGAGGTAATATGTACATGTAGTTAGGGGCAAAGTGACTAGGTCATTGAGGTAATATGTACATGTAGTTAGGGGTAAAGTGACTAGGTCATTGAGGTAATATGTACATGTAGTTAGGGGTAAAGTGACTAGGTCATTGAGGTAATATGTACATGTAGTTAGGGGTAAAGTGACTAGGTCATTGAGGTAATATGTACATGTAGTTAGGGGCAAAGTGACTAGGTCATTGAGGTAATATGTACATGTAGTTAGGGGTAAAGTGACTAGGTCATTGAGGTAATATGTACATGTAGTTAGGGGTAAAGTGACTAGGTCATTGAGGTAATATGTACATGTAGTTAGGGGTAAAGTGACTAGGTCATTGAGGTAATATGTACATGTAGTTAGGGGTAAAGTGACTAGGTCATTGAGGTAATATGTACATGTAGTTAGGGGCAAAGTGACTAGGTCATTGAGGTAATATGTACATGTAGTTAGGGGTAAAGTGACTAGGTCATTGAGGTAATATGTACATGTAGTTAGGGGTAAAGTGACTAGGTCATTGAGGTAATATGTACATGTAGTTAGGGGTAAAGTGACTAGGTCATTGAGGTAATATGTACATGTAGTTAGGGGCAAAGTGACTAGGTCATTGAGGTAATATGTACATGTAGTTAGGGGTAAAGTGACTAGGTCATTGAGGTAATATGTACATGTAGTTAGGGGTAAAGTGACTAGGTCATTGAGGTAATATGTACATGTAGTTAGGGGTAAAGTGACTAGGTCATTGAGGTAATATGTACATGTAGTTAGGGGTAAAGTGACTAGGTCATTGAGGTAATATGTACATGTAGTTAGGGGTAAAGTGACTAGGTCATTGAGGTAATATGTACATGTAGTTAGGGGTAAAGTGACTAGGTCATTGAGGTAATATGTACATGTAGTTAGGGGTAAAGTGACTAGGTCATTGAGGTAATATGTACATGTAGTTAGGGGTAAAGTGACTAGGTCATTGAGGTAATATTTACATGTAGTTAGGGGTAAAGTGACTAGGTCATTGAGGTAATATGTACATGTAGTTAGGGGTAAAGTGACTAGGTCATTGAGGTAATATGTACATGTAGTTAGGGGTAAAGTGACTAGGTCATTGAGGTAATATGTACATGTAGTTAGGGGTAAAGTGACTAGGTCATTGAGGTAATATGTACATGTAGTTAGGGGCAAAGTGACTAGGTCATTGAGGTAATATGTACATGTAGTTAGGGGTAAAGTGACTAGGTCATTGAGGTAATATGTACATGTGGTTAGGGGTAAAATGACTAGGTCATTGAGGTAATATTTACATGTAGTTAGGGGTAAAGTGACTAGGTCATTGAGGTAATATGTACATGTAGTTAGGGGTAAAGTGACTAGGTCATTAAGGTAATATGTACATGTGGTTAGGGGTAAAGTGACTAGGTCATTGAGGTAATATGTACATGTAGTTAGGGGTAAAGTGACTAGGCTATCAGGATAATAAACAGAGTAGCAGCAGTGTATGTGAACGTGTGTTTGTTTGTTTGTGTTGGAGTTTAAGTGTACAGTAGTATGTGTGAGTGTGTAGGTAGAGTCCATTGAGTGTGTATAGAGCCAGTGCAAGAGAGTCAGTCCAAAAAAAGGTGGTCAATTTATATAGTCCAGGTAGCCATTTGATGAACTGCTCAGCAGTCTTATGGCTTGGGGGTAGAAGCTGTTCAGGAGCCTTTTGATCTCAGACTTAGTGCTCTGATACCGATTGCCGTGCGGTAGCAGAGAGAACAGTCTATGACTAGGGTGGCTGGAGTCTTTGACCATTTTTAGGGCCTTCCTCTGACACCACCTGGTATAGAGGTCCTGGATGACAGGAAGCTTGGCCCCAGTGATGTACTGGGCAGTACGCACTACCCTCTGTAGTGCCTTATGGTCGGATGCTGAGCAGTTGCCGTACCAGGCAGTGATGCAGCCAGTCAAGATGCTCTCAATGGTGAAGCTGTAGAACCTTTTGAGGGCCCATGCCAAATCATTTCAGACTCCTGAGGGGGGAGAAGCGTTGTCGTACCCTCTTCATGACTGTATTGATGTGTTTGGACCATGATAGGTCCTTAGTGATGTGAACACTAAGGTCAGCGGAAGGGTACCTACTGAAAGAGCTAGAGAGTCCCACAGTTTGTGCCTTTAACTCACAGGGTTAGAGAGAGGGTTCAAGTCTGAAGGTTGTGTGTGTGTGTGTGTGTGTGTGTGTGTGTGTGTGTGTGTGTGTGTGTGTGTGTGTGTGTGTGTGTGTGTGTGTGTGTGTGTGTGTGTGTGTGTGTGTGTGTGTGTGTGTGTGTGTGTGTGTGTGTGTGTGTGTGTGTGTGTGTGTGTGTGTGTGTGTGTGTGTGTGTGTGTGCCATTTGGGACATAAACCCTCAACCCTCTGTCTGTTGTCCACAGGTCAGAGGTGAAAGCCAGGCAGGATGTCAAACCAGACATCCGCCAGCCTCCGTTTACCGACTACCGGCAGCCCCCCGTCGACTACCGGCACCCTCCAGTGGCTGATTACCGGCAGCCGCCCACGCTGGACTACCGACACCCTCCTCCCCTCATCGACTACAGACAGCACTCAACAACACTCGCTGCACAGTTCCCTCTGGCACAGTTTCCGCCAGACTTCAGACCACAGGTAAGACTGTATATCCTAAACTTCATTACTACAGTATACACCATATGTACTACTACATAGCCCAGAATTCCCCAGTAGAGACAACACTCAAAAGCTGCACAGCTTCCACTGGCACAGTTCCCACAGACTTCAGACCACAGGTAAGACTACTACTCATCAATGTTAAGACTACAAATCCCAGAATCCCCCTTTACAGACAACATTCAGTGGACAGTTGCATTTAGGGGTTCCCCCTAGACTTCAGACCACAGGTAAGACTGCTGATCCAAGAATCCCCTACACACCACCGCTATGACTACATACCCCAGAATCCCATATTACAGACATGTAAAACTACACATCCCAGACAACAGACAGGTTATAGGTTGGCTTTAATGAATGTTGGTTCTTGGTTGTGTGTTGTGCACAGGACTTTGATTACTTCACGGTAGAGCTGGAGAAGAGTGTGAAGGGTTTTGGCTTCAGTATCCGTGGGGGGCGGGAGTACAAGATGGACCTGTTTGTACTTCGGCTAGCCGAGGACGGGCCAGCCATCCGCAACGGCAGGATGAGGGTAAGTGACATCACTTCCTGTCCAGCTCAATAGTGATGCAGTACTTCATACAGTATGACCAATGCTCATCCTGTCCCATCCTTACTTTCTCTTCTTGTCTCTCTCTCTCTCTCTCTCTCTCTCTCTCTCTCTCTCTCTCTCTCTCTCTCTCTCTCTCTCTCAGGTGGGGGATCAAATCATCGAGATAAATGGAGACAGCACCCGAGACATGACTCACGCCCGGGCCATCGAGCTGATCAAGGCGGGGGGGAGGCGGGTGAGGCTGCTGCTGAAGAGAGGGACAGGACAGGTGCCTGAGTATGGTGGGTATCCCCCAAATACACCTCCCATATTTATTTATCTTTCTCGCTCTATCCTTCTCTCTCTCTTTGATAAAATCTTTCTCTCTCAACCCATCTTTTTTTTTTCTGGGTTACACTTGCAAGTTCCATTCAGTGTACTTCTCTCTTTCTTGCTGTCGTTTATTTCTTTCATTCTTGTCCCCTCTCTCTCTCTCGCTCTCTCTCTCTCGCTCTGTCTCTGTCTCTGTCTCTGTCTCTCTCTCTCTCACACACTCACACACTAACGCAGACCACTGCAAATGTTACCGACATGATTAGGGATGTTACGGTGACCGGCACACCAGCAGTCATGAGTTATGACAGCAGTCAAATTCCACTTGAACGTTTAGTCACGGTAACTAGGCTTCTCCAAAACTGCGCTCTGATGCCGCTGATGGCCGTTAGTAGCCTACCAAACTTGCTAACGGTCAATCGCCAATGGCCTGGTACTCAGGGTTCTATTGTCCCTCAATGAAAATGTAATCGAAAATCAAATCAAACACTTCATGAGGGTTTGAGTGGAACAGGATGAGGAAGATAATTAAATAAGTGTTCCTATAAGCCCATGTTACGCAACGTTTTTATAGGCTATGCTGCGTGAGAAAACAGTTTTAATGGCCTCTATTTCAAAGAGGAGGATGCTTTCTATTGGCTAGGCCTACTATGTTAATTTCTCAACTTTTCCAAAATATTAAGCACATTGCTTCACTTTACAACTGGAGTAGCCTAACTGGCTGGCATGAAAATGAACCGTGGGAAAAGCGTATTCAAGTGCATATGGGTTAGGTCTTTTTTTCCCCTTCACCTGTTCTAACAAGTGCATGATAATGGCCTATTGTAAAATCAATACTAATTTCACACATATTATTTAGTATATGTAAAGTTCAGATTGAATTGAGAAAAGTCTGATGGGTGAGAATATTATCAAGTGCTTGTAAAATAGCGAATGAGAGACTGATGAAGAAACAGCAGAGCTCACACACTTCATCAGTCTCTCATTCACAACTAAGCCTTTCATGTGTCTTTTTTTCAAATCACCATTAGAGTCGCACCATAAAGTTGCATAAATAACTCTAAATGATCACACCCCATACAGAATAGCCGCATGTGCGCACTCCATCGATAAATATCCTTTCTATTTTATTCAGCTACGTTCAGTTGTATTCTTCTTAGTATAAAATAATATAAATAATGCTATGGGAATTATAAGCAAATCTTATCTGCTAAATTAACTAGTGTAGCCCACAGCAATATGGCTTAGCCAGATCAGGGCCTAACATAAGGACAACTCAGAATATGAAATAGGCTACATTTACTTTATATCATAATGTTTCTGAAGCCTGGAGATGCTAAATGTGTTTATGTTAATTAACGGTCAGTAACAATGAGACCGGCAGTTATTTGTATGACAGTTACCATCTGACAAAATGTTATGACCGCCACAGCCCTGACCATGATGTGTGCAATAAACACATTTTTCATAACTACCTGCTCTTTCTGCTGCTTCTCTGTAGAACCTGAAATACATATTAACTGATACAACAAAAGCTTTAGCTAATTCAATCTGCTTCCATAACCCCACATTGAAACAACATATATTTTATGTGTGCTCTTTTGTCCATATTTTTTGTATAACCCATGTCCAGTCTTCTGCCGATGCTTTCTGCGTATCAAACTATACTTTGTGAGCTAACAGAAGTGAAAGGGTCTGTTTTTAACCCCTGCTTTAACTCTAATGATTGGTACAGGCTTTTACTCCCCTTCCCTTAGGAATGGTACCTTCCAACCTCTCCATGTGCATGAAAAGTGACACGCTAAGTTCCCCCTATTTCTTCCTAATGGGCCACTCTAAAGACACGGTTCGTGAAAAGCTGCATGTCTTTCTCTTCATTCTGACTAATTTAAATCTGTGCTTGTGTGTGTGTGTGTGTGTGTGTGAGTGCGTGTGTGTGTGTGTGTGTGTGTGTGTGTGTGTGTGTGTGTGTGTGTGTGTGTGTGTGTGTGTGTATGCTAGGTGTGTGTGTGCACGTGTGTGTGTTTGTCTGTGCGTCAGTGCATGCATGTGTATAGTAATCCGTTATTTTGTGTTGAGACGATCAGGCTTGTGTTTGGTTCTGGTGGTCTCTGTAGAAAAAACAATCAGGTCTGAAGTGAACCACTACCACGATAGAAGTGTTTGTACTCTTCACTCATAGAATGTTATTCAAGGTGCGCCCCAAATGGTACCCCTAGTCCCTAGTCCCTAGTCCCTAGTCCCTAGACCCTATTCCCTGGTCCCTAGTCCCTGGTCCCTGGTCCCTGGTCCCTGGTCCCTGGTCCCTGGTCCCTGGTCCCTGGTCCCTGGTCCCTGGTCCCTGGTCCCTATTCCCTAGTCCCTAGTCCCTAGTCCCTGGTCCCTGGTCCCTATTCCCTAGTCCCTATTCCCTAGTCCCTGGTCCCTGGTCCCTAGTCCCTAGTCCCTAGACCCTATTCCCTGGTCCCTAGTCCCTAGTCCCTGGTCCCTGGTCCCTGGTCCCTGGTCCCTATTCCCTAGTCCCTATTCCCTAGTCCCTATTCCCTATTCCCTAGTCCCTAGTCCCTAGTCCCTAGTCCCTAGTCCGTAGTCCCTATTCCCCATGGGGCTCTGGGGAATGTAGTGCATTAAATATGGAATAGGGTGCCATTTGTGACGCAGACATAATGATCTATATGTCTGTATATACAGTAGTCCTGACTGTCCTGGTGATGGTATTGTGTGTGTGAACAGAGATCTGGCTGTGGATACATGAGAAGACGATAGTGATAATAATATATCTTCTTCTCTTCTTCTTTCCTCTTTATCCTATCTTTATTACTATCTATCCTATCTTTATTACTATCTATCCTATCGTTATTACTATCTATCCTATCTTTATTACTATCTATCCTATCTTTATTACTATCTATCCTATCTTTATTACTATCTATCCTATCTTTATTACTATCTATCCTATCTTTATTACTATCTATCCTATCTTTATTACTATCTATCCTATCTTTATTACTATCTATCCTATCTTTATTACTATCTATCCTATCTTTATTACTATCTATCCAAAGGCAAAACGATCAGCTTTGTAGGCGTATGTGTGTGTGTGTATGTACTTGCCTGCATGTGTGTGTGTGTGTGTGTGTGATTGTCATTGTGTATCAACCTGTATTGTGAGTCTCCTCCTCTCTCAGTAGACAGTGCCTCCCCCTGGGATGCCATTCCTCCAGCCCTCTCTGCCCTGCAGGAAGTGACCCTTGACCCCCAGCAGCCGCCCACCTCATCTTTCTCATCCCATCCAGCCTCCACCCCAGACTGCCCCCACCAGCTCCCTCTAGAGGCAACACTGCGTATGGCAGACCAGGCTCCAGACCCCAGTGCCACAAAAGGGGCTACACGTGGCAGGTCCACCCAGCCCAGGTGCATCATCCGTGGGCAAGGAACCCCGCAGGGGCCTGAGGAGGTGGAGGGGGGACCCCGAGAGCCCCAACCTCCGCCGCGGCCCCCCAAAGCTTGTTGGAGGTCCGCGGAGAGGAGGGAGAGCAGCAGCGCACACCCACGCAGGATCCAAATGCCGCTGCATGACCCTGGGACTCTTCCTACCTGAGTGTGAGTCTGAATTGAGGCAGTTGGGACCGTGGGGAGGAAGCGTGAACCTCCAGGAGGGGCCTGAGCTGAGGGGTCTGCAGCCAAGGGACGAGGAAGGGTTTCCTGCCCCCCCCATCCCCCCCCCCTCCTCCTCCTCAGACCATGGACGGCCCTGCAGGCAGGAGTGCAGCCGCCTTCCTAGGGCCCTGGAACACACCTGGGGCTGACAGACTGCCCGGCACCCTTAGGTCCTGGACCTCCACTGTCAGCAGCGAAAACGGATCTGGATCAGACTGGTTTACATTGGATCAGACTGGATTCTGACTGGGTTGGACTGGCTAGCTGTACATAGGCTCCCAAATCCAACCAACCACTCACACCATCAGATGCCAGAGGGATCTTTTATTCTCTCTCTCTCTCTCTCTCTCTCTCTCTCTCTCTCAAATCAAAAAGCTTTTTTTTTGTTCTTGTTGTTCCCTCTTTCGAGATTATTATAACCATCACCTTCAAAACCGAAGGACATATTACAGCTGGTGTGTGTAAACATAAAGAGGACTCTCTCAACTCAACATTTTAGTCCAGGTGGCCATTTTGAAACCCGATGATACAAATCCAATTGCTATCCCACTAGACTCTTTGGGTCTGGGCCAAGGTGAGCTATCGACATGTTCCTTGTTAAACCAGTCAACCCTAACAGACCTAAAATGGATGGTCAGTTTCAACGACTGATGGGGATGACACTTATCTAAAAAGAGAGTGGAATATTGAGGTGGTTTGCCTATCGTTTAACTTTCTGTGCAATGGAGAGAATGATGAGATTACAGAACCGAGGGAGGCGGAGCGAGGGATGTTCATTTAAAATCCTCCTGAAACGTGAACCCTTTTTGGACAAAGCTCTGTCGACAAGACAGTATACATGCCTATTAATATATCATATATACTGTAAATGTACAAATGTAAAAAATATTTGTTCATCTCCCAAAAATATGCCTAGTGTTTTTTTTTTTTTAATGCATTGTTGTAGTTAGATACATTTTAGAAGAAAATTAAAAAAAAACAGATATCGGGACCATATTTTAAGATTCATATTTACATGGGCCTCTTATTATTACTACATATTAAAGACTCTGTGTGGAGTCAGCTGACAGGGGACTACAGAGTGATGCAGGTCGTGTTCCCCTGCTCAGACGTTGTGTGCATCAACCAATGGTTTCGTGCCGCGTCGTCGTCTGTGTCATTGACTGACAGATTGCTATAGCATATGATGTGGTTAGCTGATACGTAAAAAAAAATACCTATCCAGGCGTTGTCAAATCTGGCCGGCGTCAGAAACACCTGGGCAGAGGAATGCCCCCTCAGTGTTCATGGACATGAACCACCATCGTCATCAAACAGGGACTCAAAATTATCCTTGTAGTAGAACGTAGAGTGGACATCCTCACTGGGTACAGGTAACTGCCAAAATAAAGGAAACACCAACATAACGTGTCTTAATAGGGCGTTGGGCCACAACGAGCCAGAACAGTTTGTATAGATTCTACCAGAAATTCCATAATTTGGTGTTTTGTTGATGTTGGTGGAAAACACTATCTCGGGCACCACTCTAGAATCTCCCATACGTGTTCAATTGGGTTGACATCTGGTGACTAAGAATGCCATGGCCCATGGCATATGGTTTACATCATTTTCATGCTCATCAAACCATTCAGTGACCACTCGTGCCCTGTGGATGGGCCAAATGGCCAAAATAATGGCCTGCCCAGCGTTTTTATACATCACAATTAGCATGATGGGATGTTAATTGCTTAATTAACTCAGGAACCACACCTGTGTGGAAGCACCTGCTTTCAATATACTTTGTATCCCTCATTTAAGTGTTTTAATTATTTTGGCAGTTACTTGTAGCTAACAGTTGGGTATCTGTGTAAAATATTTTGTTGAATAGAACTTGCAAGTGTTAAATGGTCCATTATTGAGTCAAATCAGTTTTCTGCAAGTCATAATACACAATGTTCATCAATTAGTCATGCAGTCAGTCACGTTCATAGAAATAAACTATCTAGGTGATATTTCTATGGTCATGTTTAGATGGGTTATGTATCAGCAGGACGTGAAACAGAGAACTCTAGCTGTCCATTCTATATTTCCCATGTCTATGCCTTTTACTGTGCTACATGAACCACACCACTGTGGGAGGGGGGGGGGGGGGCATGAGAGTTATTGAGGGGTACATGGGATACGAGGTGGGGCAGAGTGCCTTACTGGAATAGAGCAGAGCTGTTAACCTGGCGATCGCTGGAAGGGGTTTTGATTGAGGGAGCAGAATGCAAAATGGATCTGAGAGATTACTGTACAGTACACACATCAGATTACAGCATACTGTACAGTACACACATCAGATTACAGTATACTGTACAGTACACACATCAGATTACAGCATACTGTACAGTACACACATCAGATTACAGCATACTGTACAGTACACACATCAGATTACAGCATACTGTACAGTACACACATCAGATGATAGTATATTGTACAGTACACACATCAGATTACAGTACACACATCAGATTACAGTACACACATCAGATTAAAGCATACTGTACACACATCAGATTACAGTACACACATCAGATTGCAGCATACTGTACAGTACACACATCAGATTACAGCATACTGTACAGTACACACATCAGATGACAGTATATTGTACAGTACACACATCAGATTACAGTACACACATCAGAATACAGTATTATGTACAGTACACACATCAGATTACAGCATACTGTACAGTACACACGTCAGATTACAGCATACTGTACAGTACACACATCAGATTACAACATACTGTACAATACACACATCAGATTACAGTATACTGTACAGTACACACATCAGATTACAGCATACTGTACAGTACACACGTCAGATTACAGCATACTGTACAGTACACACATCAGGTTACAACATACTGTACAATACACACATCAGATTACAGTATACTGTACAGTACACACATCAGATTACAGTACACATATCAGATTACAGTACACACATCTGGTTACAGTATACTGTACAGTACACACATCAGATTACAGTATACTGTACAGTACACACATCAGATTACAGCATACTGTACAGTACACACATCAGATTACAGCATACTGTACAGTACACATATCAGATGACAGTACACGCCTCACATTACAGTATACTGTACAGTACACGCCTCACATTACAGTATACTGTACAGTACACACATCAGATTACAGTACACACATCAGATTACAGTACACACATCAGATTACAGTACACAGCTCAAATTACAGTATACTGTACAGTACACACATCAGATTACAGTATACTCTACAGTACACATCTGATAGTACCAAGGTGTAAATCTACTGTCGCTGTTTAATTAACAGGGTCAGAATACATTTTGAAACATCCCAACTTTACAAGTGCTACAAAATAATTATGAAAAGTCTGACTTCTGTAGCCTACTAGCTTTGTCATCATCTCATGGGTGCCTAAAAATTGTTTAAGAAAAGTGAACTTTGGGCTTTCCTATGGGGATTATGTATAGCCTGTAGCAGGGGCTAGCCATAGACATGTAGAGCCCTCCATGTTTGCACCAAACAATAAGACTCATACTGCATTTCTATCAATGCAGATTCACTAGACTGAGTGCAGTATTCCAGTCCAGATGATAAACATATGATTTCTATGGTAAAACATAGCGTTCCAGGCCACTACATGCATTGCATCCACCAATGGTTGTGCGCCACATCATAGACTGCGTAGTCGGGCATCAGACTGCTTTATCATAGTATATGGCTAGGTGATATGTTAAACACCTATCCAGTTGTTGTGAGATCTGGCATGTGTCTGCAATGTAGTCAGCCAGGAACGCAGACGGTATTGCTCAGCCTCCAGGTGTCTGTTGAGGCTGTCCCCTGCCTGCCTGCCTGCCTGCCTGCCTGCCTGCTGTGAGTGATTTTGTATACAGAAAAAAAAGATGACTAACTGACATGTTCATGA
Source organism: Thymallus thymallus (assembly GCA_023634145.1). Taxonomy (NCBI): domain Eukaryota; kingdom Metazoa; phylum Chordata; class Actinopteri; order Salmoniformes; family Salmonidae; genus Thymallus; species Thymallus thymallus. The sequence continues at coordinate 3,195,462 of CM042413.1, forward strand.
ATCCCCGACCATTTAAGCTTAGTATACCTGTGTTGTCTTAACCATGTATTACCCAACCTGTATAGCTGTATCCTTACAAAATATGGTTTGCTGTACCATTGATACTGTAGTTTCAAAGACCGAAGTGAACAACTATTTTTATGAAATGTAACAGTACTGATATATAACATTTTGCAAAAAAAAATAGTCAAAAAATGTTTTACCTAAAGATATTCTGAAATACTGTCAAATAAACTCTTGACATGGGTGTAAAGTACTCATTTTTGGGATGTCTGTGTGGGTTTTTAATGTCTGTAATAATTGGCCTATAGACTGTTTAAAATGGATTGGACACATTGTATTATGGAAGGATATGTCTCAAAGGCTCCATCTAGTGCAGAAGACTTGAAGGAAGCCCAAATTATATTGCATATAAACACAGACGGTCAGTTATAAAAGCTACAGTCTAGGGGCTGTAAAAACACAGATGGTCAGTTATAAAAGCTACAGTCTAGGGGCTGTAAAAACACAGACGGTCAGTTATAAAAGCTACTGTCTAGGGGCTGTAAAAACACAGACGGTCAGTTATAAAAGCTACTGTCTAGGGGCTGTAAAAACACAGACGTCCAGTTATAAAAGCTACTGTCTAGGGGCTGTAAAAACACAGACGTCCAGTTATAAAAGCTACTGTCTAGGGGCTGTAAAAACACAGACGTCCAGTTATAAAAGCTACTGTCTAGGGGCTGTAAAAACACAGATGGTCAGTTATAAAAGCTACTGTCTAGGGGCTGTAAAAACACAGACGGTCAGTTATAAAAGCTACTGTCTAGGTGCTGTAAAAAGTTACATTCTAAACACATTGTACTAATTTCTTTGGTTGTAATTGTACCATAACGTTGTAGAAATTATCTTCAGATGCATTTTTATAGCATAGCGTTTCTCTTACTGTCTGCAACATGGCGCTCTTGTCAGGCTCTGGCCATAGAGAAGCTTTGCTTCTCTATATTTCTATGGTCAGAGTCTGGCAGATCTATCATTTCTATTTCTGTCTGGTGTGGTGTGTGTGGGATCCCTAATTAGAGGCAGCTGCTATGCATTACCTCTAATTAGGGATCTTACTTATATGTCTGTGTTCCACTCCGTTGGCGTGGTTCATTGTTATGTTGTCTCGTGTTCGTGCTACGTGTGTCATCTTCATTATTATCATTTGTTAGTTTGTATGGTTCGTCATTTAATTAAATAAACATGTCGAACTATCGTTACGCTGCGCCTTGGTCTCTCTACACACCCGAACGTGACAGAATGAACCACCACCCGACCAAGCAGCGAAAATCTGGAGAAACGGAGAGGAAGAGAGGAAGACAGCGGAAATGGAGCCCGTAGTCAACCCCAGGAAAATTTCGGGGGGGGGGCTATGGGGATGGTCTGGGTTTGAGGAGGACAAGCCAGTACCACTCTCCATGTGGGATACACTGTGCCCTAAATATAAATGGGGGGCACAAAGTGCAGAAGAAGAGGAGTATTTGGAGAGACATTTTGGAGACGTTTTGGAGGAGATGTGGGAGATAGCGGAGGAGGTTGAACAGGAAATGTCGGAGTGGAATTATCCGTGTCCAGTCGCCTACTCCAATCCCGTGAAAGAGCAGTCCGCTTTACCGGTGCCCAGTCTGGGTCCGGCCGTCTGCTACACTCCAGTGCGCCTCTCCAGTCCGGTACGTCATGTGCCTGCTCCTCGCACTCGCCCTGGGGTGCGTGTCACCAGTCCGGTGCCATCAGTGCCGACTCCACGCACCAGGCCTCCAGTACGCCTCTCCAGTCCGGTACGTAATGTGCCTGCTCCTTGCACTAGCCCTGAGGTGCGTGTTATTAGTCCTGTGCCACATGTGCCGACTCCACGCACCAGGCTTCCAGTGCGCGTCTCCAGTCAGGTATGTCCTGTGCCTGTTCCCCGCACTAGCCCTGAGGTGCGTGTTATTAGTCCTGTGCCACATGAGCCGACTCCACGCACCAGGCTACCAGTGCGCGTCTCCAGTCAGGTACGTCCTGTGCCTGTTCCCCGCACTAGCCCTGAGGTGCGTGTTATTAGTCCTGTGCCACATGTGCCGACTCCACGCATCAGGCTTCCAGTGCGTGTCTCTAGTCCGGTACGTCCCGTGCCGACTCCCCGCACTCGACCTCCAGTGCGTGTGCCCAGCCAGGTTCCTCCAGTGCCAGCTCCACGCACCAGGCCTCCAGTGCGCCTCTCCAGTCTGGTACGTCCCGTGCCGACTCCCCGCACTCGACCTCCAGTGTGTGTGCCCAGCCAGGTTCCTCCAGTGCCGGCTCCACGCACCAAGCCTCCAGTGCGCCTCTCCAGTCTGGTACGTCCCGTGCCGACTCCCCGCACTCGACCTCCAGTGCGTGTGCCCAGCCAGGTACCTCCAGTGCCGGCTACACGCACCAGACCGTCGGTGCGCCTCATCAGCCCGGAGACTCCCGTGATAGTCGACAGCCCGGAGACTCCCGTGATGGTCGACAGCCCGGAGACTCCCGTGATGGTCGACAGCCCGGAGACTCCCGTGACGGTCGACAGCCCGGAGCCTCCCGTGACGGTCGACAGCCCGGAGCCTCCCGTGACGGTCGACAGCCCGGAGCCTCCCGTGACGGTCGACAGCCCGGAGCCTCCCGTGACGGTCGACAGCCCGGAGACTCCCGTGACGGTCGACAGCCCGGAGCCTCCCGTGACGCTCGACAGCCCGGAGCCTCCCGTGACGGTCGACAGCCCGGAGCCTCCCGTGACGGTCGACAGCCCGGAGCCTCCCGTGACGCTCGACAGCCCGGAGCCTCCCGTGACGCTCGACAGCCCGGAGCCGCCTGCCACACCGGTGCTCAGTCCTGGCCCGGTTATTTGCCCCGCTCCATGGCCTGAACTTGTTCCCCCACCATTGTTATTTAAAGGACCGGTGGGTTGCCCCTTTACATGGCCGGAGTCGCCTGCCACACCGGTGCTCAGTCCTGGCCCGGTTATTTGCCCCGCTCCATGGCCTGAACTTGTTCCCCCACCATTGTTATTTAAAGGACCGGTGGGTTGCCCCTTTACATGGCCGGAGTCACCTGCCACACCGGTGCCCAGTTCTGGCCCGGTTAATTGCCCCGCTCCATGGCCTGAGCCTTTTGCCCCACCATGGTCATTTCCAGGACCGGTGGGTTGCCCCTTTAAATGGCCTGAGTCGCCTACCACACCAGTGCCCAGTCCGGGCCAAGTAGGAATGAGGAGGAAAATATCCACTTCGCCGGGGCCGGAACCGCCACCTGCGATAGTTATGTTGTGATGTTTTTCCTCTCTTACCCTTCCCTCATGTTTTTGTGTTTATTTTTCTTGCGGCCGGGAGTCCGCGCCTTTGGGGGGGGGGTACTGTCAGGCTCTGGCCATAGAGAAGCTTTGCTTCTCTATATTTCTATGGTCAGAGTCTGGCAGATCTATCATTTCTATTTCTGTCTGATGTTGTGTGTGTGTGTGGGATCCCTAATTAGAGGCAGCTGCTATGCATTACCTCTAATTAGGGATCTTACTTATATGTCTGTGTTCCACTCTGTTGGCGTGGTTCATTGTTATGTTGTCTCGTGTTCGTGCTACGTGTGTCATCTTCATTATTATCATTTGTTAGTTTGTATGGTTCGTCATTTAATTAAATAAACATGTCGAACTATCGTTACGCTGCGCCTTGGTCTCTCTACACACCCGAACGTGACAGCTCTAAGTTAACCAATGAATGGCTGTCGTTCTTATTTTTTGCTGACGTTTCAAACACTTATTTTAGTACTACTGGACATAGAGTAAATATCGTTGACATGGCAGGAAAGCAGCGGGAACTACTTTCTTGGATGCTAAGGAAAGAGGAGAACATGGGGAGATTGGACAAAAGACCGTCCTTTATCCTCTCTCCTCCATGACCCGGAAACCGATAACTGGTCAAGGAGTGTGTCAGTTCATTAGTAGACAAACAGAAAGGTCCTCACCTTCTCTACAACCACCTTTCATCGAGGACACTTGTATATCCTTCCACAGAAGAGTTTTGAAATCAGCTCCTTTGAATCAGCTTTTGTTTTGTCAGAGGAGAAAAACATGCACACGTTTAAAGACAATATGCTACATATGGTTACATCAATAAAATGTCTTGCACAAATAACTTAATTTGTTTTGAGCACTTTACACAGTTATTTTGGCATCCACCCCTGTAAACAACAATTACCTAATGGCGAGCGAGTGGAGAAGAACTGTCTCTTTTCAAGCAAGCGCATTTCTATACACGTCCACGCTCCTCGATGACTTTCCTCGATTCACTTTCACCCTTTCAACAGGAGGCGAGAGAAGAGACCTATTTGTAGTAAACTGTGTCCCAGTGAAGAAGCAACATGACTGCGAGAAACGGCATTGGAAACGTATTGATATACAGTACATTCACCTTGACTTTTTCTACATTTTGTTACGTTACAGCCTTATATGAAATGTTTGCTAATTTATAAAAAAAAAAAAAAAAAATGTAATGTCACATTTACAAAAGTATTCAGACCCTTTACTCAGTACTTTGTTGAAGCACCTTTGGCAGCAAGTCTTCTTGGGTACAAGCTTGGCACACCTGTATTTGGGGAGTTTCTCCCATTCTTCTCTGCAGATCCTCTCAAGGTCTGTCAGGTTGAATGGGGAGCGTCGCTGCACAGCTATTTTCAGGTCTCTCCAGAGATGTTAGATCGGATTCAAGTCCGGGCTCTGGCTGGGCCACTCAAGGACATTCAGTGACTTGTCCCGAAGCCACTCCTGCGTTGTCTTGGCTGTGTGTTTAGGGTCATTGTCCTGTTGGAAGGTGAACCTTCGCCCCAAGTCTGAGGTCCTGAGCGCTCTGGAGCAGGTTTTCATCAAGGATCTCTCTGTACTTTGCTCCGTTCATCTTTCCCTTGATCCTGACTAGTCTCACTGCTGCTGAAAAACATCCCCACAAGCATGAAGCTGCCACCACCATGCTTCACCTTAGGGATTGTGCCATGTTTCCTCCAGACGTAACGCTTGGCATTCAGGTGGTCTGATGAAACCAAAATTGCCTTTTGGCAAACTCCAAGCGGGCTGTCATGTGCCTTTTACTGAGGAGTGGCTTCGTCTGGCCACTCTACCATAAAGGCCTGATTGGTGGAGTGCTGCAGAGACGGTTGTCCTTCTGGAAAGTTCTCCCATCACCACAAAGGAACTCTGGAGCTCTGTCAGAGTGACCATCGGGTTCTTGGTCACTGCCCTGACCAAGGCCCTTCTCCCCTGATTGCTCAGTTTGGCTGGGCAAACGTCTTCCATTTAAGAATGATGGAGGCCACTGTGTTCTTGGGGACCTTCAATGCTGCAGACATTTGTTGGTACCCTTCCCCAGATCTGTGCCTCGGCACAATCCTTTCTCGGAGCTCCACGGACAATTCCTTCGACCTCATGGCTTGGTTTTTGCTCTGACATGCACTGTCAACTGTGGGACCTTAAATAGACAGGTGTGTGCCTTTAGAAATCATGTCCAATCAATTTAATTTACCACAGATGGACTCCAATCAAGTTGTAGAAACATCTCAGGTTACAGCTTAGTCGAGATAATTTGTACATGTAGGTAGGAGTAACTATACATAGATAATGAACTGAGTAGCAGCCGTATTAAAACAAAGGGGGGGGGGGGGGGGGGTCAATGTAAATAGTCCGGCTGGCCATTTGATTAGTTGTTCAGCAGTCTTATGGCTTGGGGGTAGAAGCTGTTAAGGAGCCTTTTGAACCTAGACTTGGCACTCCGGTACCGCTTGCCATGCGGTAGCAGAGAGAACAGTCTATGACTTGGGTGACTGGAGTCTTTGACAATTTTTTGGTCCTTCCTCTGACACCGCCTGGTATAGAGGTCCTGGATGGCAGGAAGCTTGGCCGCAGTGATGTACTGGGCCGTACGCACGATCATTTGCCATTCCAGGGGGTGATGCAACCGGTCAGGATGCTCTCAATGGTGCAGCTGTAGAACCTTTTGAGGATCTGGGGACTCATGCCAAATCTTTTCAGTCTCCTGAGGGGGAAAAGGCATTGTCATAGTCTTCACGACTTTCTTGGTGTGTTTGGACCATGATAGTTTGTTGATGATGTGGACACCAAGGAACTTGAATCTCTCGACCCGCTCCACTACAGCCCTGTCGATGTTATTGGGGGCCTGTTCAGCCCTCCTTTTTCCTGTAGTCCACAATCATCTCCTTTGTCATACCAAAGGGTCTGAATAATTATTTTAATTTTTTTTGCAAACATTTCTAAAAACCTGTTTTCGCTTTGTCATTATGGGGTATTGTATGTAGATTGCTGAGGAAATTGTTTTATTTAATCAATTTTAGAATAAGGCTGTAACGTAGCAAAATGTGGGATAAGTAAAGGGGTCTGAATACTTTCCAAAGGCGCTGTAATAACCATCATATCAAAGTAAATCAAAGTCACGCAAGGTTATTTGTGTGGTCCTCCCACTATGACTCGGGAAAGCATGCAGTAAAAAAAATATATATTTGCGTGAAAATCTATCACCAATTGGATGGAAACCTAGCTAATGACTCTGTTTGAATAAACATACTTTATTCTGCAGGTGTGCTTGTGTGACAGGTGGAGCAATGTTGCGATATTGCAAATAATTGAATCACACCTTTCTTAATTCAGGATTAGTTTCATTGCAGTAGAATGTGCTTTTCTTGACAATTTGTCGGTAGAAATTGTAGGATAATTACACATGCAGGTAGAGTCCATTCCATTCTCTTTTTTTTTTCTCCTTTTCTTTTAAGAGTTTGTCACAACGGGGTCAGCCAATGAGAGAAAGACACTGGAGAAAGACACTGGACAGTGGACACACACATGTACACCCTGTGGTCAACACAACTTGGTAAAATACAACCTGTCAATAAAATAAATACCTATGAACTGCCTAGCCCATGTAGTACTGAGCTGAAATTCATCATCATTAAAGTGCAAGTCTGTGCAAACCAGCACCCCACAGTGACTAAGGAATTAAAGTCCCCTTAATCATTCTGGACAAGGGTCAATATCAATAATATGAGTTTAATGTCAACAAGGTCTGTCTTGTAAACTAGCACAATTTATTCAAAGCACTGGATAAAGCCCCCCTCAGGTAGAAAATGTTAAATTGAGAACTGTCTGGGACTCGTTATTTCCCTGGCTGCTAAGGCTTGCTACTTATTAGGTAATGGATCAAATTCACTACAATACACTTAACATAACTACACAAAACTGCCGCGGATCATCGTAAAATGAGAGGGCTATCTGGCTTTCTCTCAAGCCCTGTTTACACCTGGTGCTAACATGCGTCCTTTGGCCTGATATTGTCCTGATCTTGTCTGTTTACGCTGATATCTAATCGCACCTGTCTAAAAATGTTGGGTATGAACGGGGAATTTGGAACACTTGGCGGTTTAGGGAGCGCACTTTGCAATGTCGGCTCGGTAGGCGTCTGTTCTGGTCGCAAGTTATCTCGTCACACCTGCTTCAAGATTGTTTTGATCATACGGACTGGGATATGCTCCGGGTAGCTTGCGAGAATAATAGAGATGTATATACTGAAACGGTGACTGAGTTTGTCAGGAAGTGTATAGAGATGTTGTACCCGCTGTTACTATTAAAACCTACCCTAACCAGAAACCCTGGATAGATGGTAGCATTCGCGCAAAACTGAAAGCGTGAACCACCGCATTTAACCATGGCAACGTGACTGGGAATACGGCCGAATACAAACAGTGTAGTTATTCCATCCGTAAGGGAATAACTACACTGTCGCAATTCAACGGCTCAGACACAAGACGTATGTGGCAGGGTCTACACACCTTCTTCGCCCACTTTGAGCATAACACAGTGCCACCGATGCGACCTGTTACCAAGGACTGTGGGCTCTCCTTGTCCGTGGGCGATGTGAGTAAGACATTTAAGCGTATTAACCCTCACAAGACTGCCGGCCCAGACGGCATCCCTAGCCGGGTCCTCAGAGCATGCGCAGACCAGCTGGCTGGTGTGTTTAGAAGGCATATTTAATCTCTCCCTATCCTAGCCTGCTGTCCAACTTGCTTCAAGATGGCCACCATTGTTCCTGTACCCAATAAAGCAAAAGTAACTGAACTAAATGACTATCGCCCCGTAGCACTCACTTCTGTTATCATGAAGTGCTTTGAGAGACTAGTCAAGGATCATATCACCTCCACCTTACCTGCCACCCTAGACCCACTTGAATTTGCTTACCGCCCCAATAGATCCACAGACGATGCAATCGCCATCACATTACACACTGCCCTTTCCCATCTGGACAAGAGGAATACCTATGTAAGAATGCTGTTCATTGACTATAGCTCAGCATTCAACACCATAGTACCCTCCATGCTCATCATTAATCTCGAGGCCCTGGGTCTGAACCCTGGCCTGTGCAGACAGACCAGTTCTCTACCTCCTCCATCTTTATATTGGGCAGACAGACCAGTTCCATACCTCCTCCATCTTTATATTGGGCAGACAGACCAGTTCCATACCTCCTCCATCTTTATATTGGGCAGACAGACCAGTTCCCTACCTCCTCCATCTTTATATTGGGCAGACAGACCAGTTCCATACCTCCTCCATCTTTATATTGGGCAGACAGACCAGTTCCATACCTCCTCCATCTTTATATTGGGCAGACAGACCAGTTCTCTACCTCCTCCATCTTTATATTGGGCAGACAGACCAGTTCCATACCTCCTCCATCTTTATATTGGGCAGACAGACCAGTTCTCTACCTCCTCCATCTTTATATTGGGCAGACAGACCAGTTCTCTACCTCCTCCATCTTTATATTGGGCAGACAGACTAGTTCTCTACCTCCTCCATCTTTATATTGGGCAGACAGACCAGTTCTCTACCTCCTCCATCTTTATATTGGGCAGACAGACTAGTTCTCTACCTCCTCCATCTTTATATTGGGCAGACAGACCAGTTCTCTACCTCCTCCATCTTTATATTGGGCAGACAGACTAGTTCTCTACCTCCTCCATCTTTATATTGGGCAGACAGACTAGTTCTCTACCTCCTCCATCTTTATATTGGGCAGACAGACCAGTTCTCTACCTCCTCCATCTTTATATTGGGCAGACAGACTAGTTCTCTACCTCCTCCATCTTTATATTGGGCAGACAGACCAGTTCTCTACCTCCTCCATCTTTATATTGGGCAGACAGACTAGTTCTCTACCTCCTCCATCTTTATATTGGGCAGACAGACTAGTTCTCTACCTCCTCCATCTTTATATTGGGCAGACAGACCAGTTCCATACCTCCTCCATCTTTATATTGGGCAGACAGACCAGTTCCATACCTCCTCCATCTTTATATTGGGCAGACAGACCAGTTCCCTACCTCCTCCATCTTTATATTGGGCAGACAGACCAGTTCTCTACCTCCTCCATCTTTATATTGGGCAGACAGACCAGTTCTCTACCTCCTCCATCTTTATATTGGGCAGACAGACTAGTTCTCTACCTCCTCCATCTTTATATTGGGCAGACAGACTAGTTCTCTACCTCCTCCATCTTTATATTGGGCAGACAGACCAGTTCCATACCTCCTCCATCTTTATATTGGGCAGACAGACAAGTTCCATACCTCCTCCATCTTTATATTGGGCAGACAGACCAGTTCCCTACCTCCTCCATCTTTATATTGGGCAGACAGACCAGTTCCATACCTCCTCCATCTTTATATTGGGCAGACAGACCAGTTCTCTACCTCCTCCATCTTTATATTGGGCAGACAGACCAGTTCTCTACCTCCTCCATCTTTATATTGGGCAGACAGACCAGTTCTCTACCTCCTCCATCTTTATATTGGGCAGACAGACTAGTTCTCTACCTCCTCCATCTTTATATTGGGCAGACAGACTAGTTCTCTACCTCCTCCATCTTTATATTGGGCAGACAGACCAGTTCCATACCTCCTCCATCTTTATATTGGGCAGACAGACCAGTTCCATACCTCCTCCATCTTTATATTGGGCAGACAGACCAGTTCCCTACCTCCTCCATCTTTATATTGGGCAGACAGACCAGTTCTCTACCTCCTCCATCTTTATATTGGGCAGACAGACCAGTTCTCTACCTCCTCCATCTTTATATTGGGCAGACAGACTAGTTCTCTACCTCCTCCATCTTTATATTGGGCAGACAGACTAGTTCTCTACCTCCTCCATCTTTATATTGGGCAGACAGACCAGTTCCATACCTCCTCCATCTTTATATTGGGCAGACAGACCAGTTCCATACCTCCTCCATCTTTATATTGGGCAGACAGACCAGTTCCCTACCTCCTCCATCTTTATATTGGGCAGACAGACCAGTTCTCTACCTCCTCCATCTTTATATTGGGCAGACAGACCAGTTCTCTACCTCCTCCATCTTTATATTGGGCAGACAGACTAGTTCTCTACCTCCTCCATCTTTATATTGGGCAGACAGACTAGTTCTCTACCTCCTCCATCTTTATATTGGGCAGACAGACCAGTTCCATACCTCCTCCATCTTTATATTGGGCAGACAGACCAGTTCCATACCTCCTCCATCTTTATATTGGGCAGACAGACCAGTTCTCTACCTCCTCCATCTTTATATTGGGCAGACAGACCAGTTCTCTACCTCCTCCATCTTTATATTGGGCAGACAGACCAGTTCTCTACCTCCTCCATCTTTATATTGGGCAGACAGACTAGTTCTCTACCTCCTCCATCTTTATATTGGGCAGACAGACTAGTTCTCTACCTCCTCCATCTTTATATTGGGCAGACAGACCAGTTCCATACCTCCTCCATCTTTATATTGGGCAGACAGACCAGTTCCATACCTCCTCCATCTTTATATTGGGCAGACAGACCAGTTCCCTACCTCCTCCATCTTTATATTGGGCAGACAGACCAGTTCTCTACCTCCTCCATCTTTATATTGGGCAGACAGACCAGTTCTCTACCTCCTCCATCTTTATATTGGGCAGACAGACTAGTTCTCTACCTCCTCCATCTTTATATTGGGCAGACAGACTAGTTCTCTACCTCCTCCATCTTTATATTGGGCAGACAGACCAGTTCCATACCTCCTCCATCTTTATATTGGGCAGACAGACCAGTTCCATACCTCCTCCATCTTTATATTGGGCAGACAGACCAGTTCCCTACCTCCTCCATCTTTATATTGGGCAGACAGACCAGTTCTCTACCTCCTCCATCTTTATATTGGGCAGACAGACCAGTTCCATACCTCCTCCATCTTTATATTGGGCAGACAGACCAGTTCCATACCTCCTCCATCTTTATATTGGGCAGACAGACCAGTTCCCTACCTCCTCCATCTTTATATTGGGCAGACAGACCAGTTCACTACCTCCTCCATCTTTATATTGGGCAGACAGACCAGTTCTCTACCTCCTCCATCTTTATATTGGGCAGACAGACCAGTTCCCTACCTCCTCCATCTTTATATTGGGCAGACAGACCAGTTCTCTACCTCCTCCATCTTTATATTGGGCAGACAGACCAGTTCTCTACCTCCTCCATCTTTATATTGGGCAGACAGACCAGTTCCCTACCTCCTCCATCTTTATATTGGGGAGACAGACCAGTTCTCTACCTCCTCCATCTTTATATTGGGCAGACAGACCAGTTCCCTACCTCCTCCATCTTTATATTGGGCAGACAGACCAGTTCCATACCTCCTCCATCTTTATATTGGGCAGACAGACCAGTTCCCTACCTCCTCCATCTTTATATTGGGCAGACAGACCAGTTCCATACCTCCTCCATCTTTATATTGGGCAGACAGACCAGTTCCATACCTCCTCCATCTTTATATTGGGCAGACAGACCAGTTCTCTACCTCCTCCATCTTTATATTGGGCAGACAGACCAGTTCTCTACCTCCTCCATCTTTATATTGGGCAGACAGACCAGTTCCCTACCTCCTCCATCTTTATATTGGGCAGACAGACCAGTTCCATACCTCCTCCATCTTTATATTGGGCAGACAGACCAGTTCTCTACCTCCTCCATCTTTATATTGGGCAGACAGACCAGTTCCCTACCTCCTCCATCTTTATATTGGGCAGACAGACCAGTTCTCTACCTCCTCCATCTTTATATTGGGCAGACAGACTAGTTCTCTACCTCCTCCATCTTTATATTGGGCAGACAGACTAGTTCTCTACCTCCTCCATCTTTATATTGGGCAGACAGACCAGTTCCATACCTCCTCCATCTTTATATTGGGCAGACAGACCAGTTCCATACCTCCTCCATCTTTATATTGGGCAGACAGACCAGTTCCCTACCTCCTCCATCTTTATATTGGGCAGACAGACCAGTTCTCTACCTCCTCCATCTTTATATTGGGCAGACAGACCAGTTCCATACCTCCTCCATCTTTATATTGGGCAGACAGACCAGTTCCATACCTCCTCCATCTTTATATTGGGCAGACAGACCAGTTCCCTACCTCCTCCATCTTTATATTGGGCAGACAGACCAGTTCACTACCTCCTCCATCTTTATATTGGGCAGACAGACCAGTTCTCTACCTCCTCCATCTTTATATTGGGCAGACAGACCAGTTCCCTACCTCCTCCATCTTTATATTGGGCAGACAGACCAGTTCTCTACCTCCTCCATCTTTATATTGGGCAGACAGACCAGTTCTCTACCTCCTCCATCTTTATATTGGGCAGACAGACCAGTTCCCTACCTCCTCCATCTTTATATTGGGGAGACAGACCAGTTCTCTACCTCCTCCATCTTTATATTGGGCAGACAGACCAGTTCCCTACCTCCTCCATCTTTATATTGGGCAGACAGACCAGTTCCATACCTCCTCCATCTTTATATTGGGCAGACAGACCAGTTCCCTACCTCCTCCATCTTTATATTGGGCAGACAGACCAGTTCCATACCTCCTCCATCTTTATATTGGGCAGACAGACCAGTTCCATACCTCCTCCATCTTTATATTGGGCAGACAGACCAGTTCCCTACCTCCTCCATCTTTATATTGGGCAGACAGACCAGTTCCCTACCTCCTCCATCTTTATATTGGGCAGACAGACCAGTTCCATACCTCCTCCATCTTTATATTGGGCAGACAGACCAGTTCCCTACCTCCTCCATCTTTATATTGGGCAGACAGACCAGTTCCATACCTCCTCCATCTTTATATTGGGCAGACAGACCAGTTCCATACCTCCTCCATCTTTATATTGGGCAGACAGACCAGTTCCCTACCTCCTCCATCTTTATATTGGGCAGACAGACCAGTTCTCTACCTCCTCCATCTTTATATTGGGCAGACAGACCAGTTCTCTACCTCCTCCATCTTTATATTGGGCAGACAGACCAGTTCCCTACCTCCTCCATCTTTATATTGGGCAGACAGACCAGTTCCATACCTCCTCCATCTTTATATTGGGCAGACAGACCAGTTCCCTACCTCCTCCATCTTTATATTGAGCAGACAGACCAGTTCTCTACCTCCTCCATCTTTATATTGGGCAGACAGACTAGTTCTCTACCTCCTCCATCTTTATATTGGGCAGACAGACCAGTTCCATACCTCCTCCATCTTTATATTGGGCAGACAGACCAGTTCCATACCTCCTCCATCTTTATATTGGGCAGACAGACCAGTTCCCTACCTCCTCCATCTTTATATTGGGCAGACAGACCAGTTCTCTACCTCCTCCATCTTTATATTGGGCAGACAGACCAGTTCTCTACCTCCTCCATCTTTATATTGGGCAGACAGACTAGTTCTCTACCTCCTCCATCTTTATATTGGGCAGACAGACTAGTTCTCTACCTCCTCCATCTTTATATTGGGCAGACAGACCAGTTCCATACCTCCTCCATCTTTATATTGGGCAGACAGACCAGTTCCATACCTCCTCCATCTTTATATTGGGCAGACAGACCAGTTCTCTACCTCCTCCATCTTTATATTGGGCAGACAGACCAGTTCTCTACCTCCTCCATCTTTATATTGGGCAGACAGACCAGTTCTCTACCTCCTCCATCTTTATATTGGGCAGACAGACTAGTTCTCTACCTCCTCCATCTTTATATTGGGCAGACAGACTAGTTCTCTACCTCCTCCATCTTTATATTGGGCAGACAGACCAGTTCCATACCTCCTCCATCTTTATATTGGGCAGACAGACCAGTTCCCTACCTCCTCCATCTTTATATTGGGCAGACAGACCAGTTCTCTACCTCCTCCATCTTTATATTGGGCAGACAGACCAGTTCCATACCTCCTCCATCTTTATATTGGGCAGACAGACCAGTTCCATACCTCCTCCATCTTTATATTGGGCAGACAGACCAGTTCCCTACCTCCTCCATCTTTATATTGGGCAGACAGACCAGTTCACTACCTCCTCCATCTTTATATTGGGCAGACAGACCAGTTCTCTACCTCCTCCATCTTTATATTGGGCAGACAGACCAGTTCCCTACCTCCTCCATCTTTATATTGGGCAGACAGACCAGTTCTCTACCTCCTCCATCTTTATATTGGGCAGACAGACCAGTTCTCTACCTCCTCCATCTTTATATTGGGCAGACAGACCAGTTCCCTACCTCCTCCATCTTTATATTGGGGAGACAGACCAGTTCTCTACCTCCTCCATCTTTATATTGGGCAGACAGACCAGTTCCCTACCTCCTCCATCTTTATATTGGGCAGACAGACCAGTTCCATACCTCCTCCATCTTTATATTGGGCAGACAGACCAGTTCCCTACCTCCTCCATCTTTATATTGGGCAGACAGACCAGTTCCATACCTCCTCCATCTTTATATTGGGCAGACAGACCAGTTCCATACCTCCTCCATCTTTATATTGGGCAGACAGACCAGTTCTCTACCTCCTCCATCTTTATATTGGGCAGACAGACCAGTTCTCTACCTCCTCCATCTTTATATTGGGCAGACAGACCAGTTCCCTACCTCCTCCATCTTTATATTGGGCAGACAGACCAGTTCCATACCTCCTCCATCTTTATATTGGGCAGACAGACCAGTTCTCTACCTCCTCCATCTTTATATTGGGCAGACAGACCAGTTCCCTACCTCCTCCATCTTTATATTGGGCAGACAGACCAGTTCTCTACCTCCTCCATCTTTATATTGGGCAGACAGACTAGTTCTCTACCTCCTCCATCTTTATATTGGGCAGACAGACTAGTTCTCTACCTCCTCCATCTTTATATTGGGCAGACAGACCAGTTCCATACCTCCTCCATCTTTATATTGGGCAGACAGACCAGTTCCATACCTCCTCCATCTTTATATTGGGCAGACAGACCAGTTCCCTACCTCCTCCATCTTTATATTGGGCAGACAGACCAGTTCTCTACCTCCTCCATCTTTATATTGGGCAGACAGACCAGTTCCATACCTCCTCCATCTTTATATTGGGCAGACAGACCAGTTCCATACCTCCTCCATCTTTATATTGGGCAGACAGACCAGTTCCCTACCTCCTCCATCTTTATATTGGGCAGACAGACCAGTTCACTACCTCCTCCATCTTTATATTGGGCAGACAGACCAGTTCTCTACCTCCTCCATCTTTATATTGGGCAGACAGACCAGTTCCCTACCTCCTCCATCTTTATATTGGGCAGACAGACCAGTTCTCTACCTCCTCCATCTTTATATTGGGCAGACAGACCAGTTCTCTACCTCCTCCATCTTTATATTGGGCAGACAGACCAGTTCCCTACCTCCTCCATCTTTATATTGGGGAGACAGACCAGTTCTCTACCTCCTCCATCTTTATATTGGGCAGACAGACCAGTTCCCTACCTCCTCCATCTTTATATTGGGCAGACAGACCAGTTCCATACCTCCTCCATCTTTATATTGGGCAGACAGACCAGTTCCCTACCTCCTCCATCTTTATATTGGGCAGACAGACCAGTTCCATACCTCCTCCATCTTTATATTGGGCAGACAGACCAGTTCCATACCTCCTCCATCTTTATATTGGGCAGACAGACCAGTTCCCTACCTCCTCCATCTTTATATTGGGCAGACAGACCAGTTCCCTACCTCCTCCATCTTTATATTGGGCAGACAGACCAGTTCCATACCTCCTCCATCTTTATATTGGGCAGACAGACCAGTTCCCTACCTCCTCCATCTTTATATTGGGCAGACAGACCAGTTCCATACCTCCTCCATCTTTATATTGGGCAGACAGACCAGTTCCATACCTCCTCCATCTTTATATTGGGCAGACAGACCAGTTCCCTACCTCCTCCATCTTTATATTGGGCAGACAGACCAGTTCTCTACCTCCTCCATCTTTATATTGGGCAGACAGACCAGTTCTCTACCTCCTCCATCTTTATATTGGGCAGACAGACCAGTTCCCTACCTCCTCCATCTTTATATTGGGCAGACAGACCAGTTCCATACCTCCTCCATCTTTATATTGGGCAGACAGACCAGTTCCCTACCTCCTCCATCTTTATATTGAGCAGACAGACCAGTTCTCTACCTCCTCCATCTTTATATTGGGCAGACAGACCAGTTCCATACCTCCTCCATCTTTATATTGGGCAGACAGACCAGTTCCCTACCTCCTCCATCTTTATATTGGGCAGACAGACCAGTTCTCTACCTCCTCCATCTTTATATTGGGCAGACAGACCAGTTCTCTACCTCCTCCATCTTTATATTGGGCAGACAGACCAGTTCCCTACCTCCTCCATCTTTATATTGGGCAGACAGACCAGTTCTCTACCTCCTCCATCTTTATATTGGGCAGACAGACCAGTTCTCTACCTCCTCCATCTTTATATTGGGCAGACAGACCAGTTCTCTACCTCCTCCATCTTTATATTGGGCAGACAGACCAGTTCCCTACCTCCTCCATCTTTATATTGGGCAGACAGACCAGTTCTCTACCTCCTCCATCTTTATATTGGGCAGACAGACCAGTTCCCTACCTCCTCCATCTTTATATTGGGCAGACAGACCAGTTCTCTACCTCCTCCATCTTTATATTGGGCAGACAGACCAGTTCCATACCTCCTCCATCTTTATATTGGGCAGACAGACCAGTTCTCTACCTCCTCCATCTTTATATTGGGCAGACAGACCAGTTCTCTACCTCCTCCATCTTTATATTGGGCAGACAGACCAGTTCCCTACCTCCTCCATCTTTATATTGGGCAGACAGACCAGTTCTCTACCTCCTCCATCTTTATATTGGGCAGACAGACCAGTTCTCTACCTCCTCCATCTTTATATTGGGCAGACAGACCAGTTCCCTACCTCCTCCATCTTTATATTGGGCAGACAGACCAGTTCTCTACCTCCTCCATCTTTATATTGGGCAGACAGACCAGTTCCCTACCTCCTCCATCTTTATATTGGGCAGACAGACCAGTTCTCTACCTCCTCCATCTTTATATTGGGCAGACAGACCAGTTCCATACCTCCTCCATCTTTATATTGGGCAGACAGACCAGTTCCATACCTCCTCCATCTTTATATTGGGCAGACAGACCAGTTCCCTACCTCCTCCATCTTTATATTGGGCAGACAGACCAGTTCTCTACCTCCTCCATCTTTATATTGGGCAGACAGACCAGTTCCATACCTCCTCCATCTTTATATTGGGCAGACAGACCAGTTCTCTACCTCCTCCATCTTTATATTGGGCAGACAGACCAGTTCCCTACCTCCTCCATCTTTATATTGGGCAGACAGACCAGTTCCATACCTCCTCCATCTTTATATTGGGCAGACAGACCAGTTCCCTACCTCCTCCATCTTTATATTGGGCAGACAGACCAGTTCCATACCTCCTCCATCTTTATATTGGGCAGACAGACCAGTTCCATACCTCCTCCATCTTTATATTGGGCAGACAGACCAGTTCCCTACCTCCTCCATCTTTATATTGGGCAGACAGACCAGTTCTCTACCTCCTCCATCTTTATATTGGGCAGACAGACCAGTTCTCTACCTCCTCCATCTTTATATTGGACAGACAGACCAGTTCCCTACCTCCTCCATCTTTATATTGGGCGGACAGACCAGTTCCCTACCTCCTCCATCTTTATATTGGGTGGACAGACCAGTTCCCTACCTCCTCCATCTTTATATTGGGCAGACAGACCAGTTCCCTACCTCCTCCATCTTTATATTGGGCAGACAGACCAGTTCCCTACCTCCTCCATCTTTATATTGGGCAGACAGACCAGTTCCATACCTCCTCCATCTTTATATTGGGCAGACAGACCAGTTCCCTACCTCCTCCATCTTTATATTCGGCAGACAGACCAGTTCCATACCTCCTCCATCTTTATATTGGGCAGACAGACCAGTTCCATACCTCCTCCATCTTTATATTGGGCAGACAGACCAGTTCTCTACCTCCTCCATCTTTATATTGGGCAGACAGACCAGTTCCATACCTCCTCCATCTTTATATTGGGCAGACAGACCAGTTCCCTACCTCCTCCATCTTTATATTGGGCAGACAGACCAGTTCTCTACCTCCTCCATCTTTATATTGGGCAGACAGACCAGTTCTCTACCTCCTCCATCTTTATATTGGGCAGACAGACCAGTTCCCTACCTCCTCCATCTTTATATTGGGCAGACAGACCAGTTCTCTACCTCCTCCATCTTTATATTGGGCAGACAGACCAGTTCTCTACCTCCTCCATCTTTATATTGGGCAGACAGACCAGTTCCCTACCTCCTCCATCTTTATATTGGGCAGACAGACCAGTTCTTTACCTCCTCCATCTTTATATTGGGCAGACAGACCAGTTCCCTACCTCCTCCATCTTTATATTGGGCAGACAGACCAGTTCTCTACCTCCTCCATCTTTATATTGGGCAGACAGACCAGTTCCATACCTCCTCCATCTTTATATTGGGCAGACAGACCAGTTCTCTACCTCCTCCATCTTTATATTGGGCAGACAGACCAGTTCCCTACCTCCTCCATCTTTATATTGGGCAGACAGACCAGTTCCCTACCTCCTCCATCTTTATATTGGGCAGACAGACCAGTTCTCTACCTCCTCCATCTTTATATTGGGCAGACAGACCAGTTCTCTACCTCCTCCATCTTTATATTGGGCAGACAGACCAGTTCCCTACCTCCTCCATCTTTATATTGGGCAGACAGACCAGTTCTCTACCTCCTCCATCTTTATATTGGGCAGACAGACCAGTTCCCTACCTGCTCCATCTTTATATTGGGCAGACAGACCAGTTCTCTACCTCCTCCATCTTTATATTGGGCAGACAGACCAGTTCCATACCTCCTCCATCTTTATATTGGGCAGACAGACCAGTTCTCTACCTCCTCCATCTTTATATTGGGCAGACAGACCAGTTCTCTACCTCCTCCATCTTTATATTGGGCAGACAGACCAGTTCCCTACCTCCTCCATCTTTATATTGGGCAGACAGACCAGTTCTCTACCTCCTCCATCTTTATATTGGGCAGACAGACCAGTTCTCTACCTCCTCCATCTTTATATTGGGCAGACAGACCAGTTCCCTACCTCCTCCATCTTTATATTGGGCAGACAGACCAGTTCTCTACCTCCTCCATCTTTATATTGGGCAGACAGACCAGTTCCCTACCTCCTCCATCTTTATATTGGGCAGACAGACCAGTTCTCTACCTCCTCCATCTTTATATTGGGCAGACAGACCAGTTCCATACCTCCTCCATCTTTATATTGGGCAGACAGACCAGTTCTCTACCTCCTCCATCTTTATATTGGGCAGACAGACCAGTTCCCTACCTCCTCCATCTTTATATTGGGCAGACAGACCAGTTCCCTACCTCCTCCATCTTTATATTGGGCAGACAGACCAGTTCCCTACCTCCTCCATCTTTATATTGGGCAGACAGACCAGTTCCCTACCTCCTCCATCTTTATATTGGGCAGACAGACCAGTTCCATACCTCCTCCATCTTTATATTGGGCAGACAGACCAGTTCCCTACCTCCTCCATCTTTATATTGGGCAGACAGACCAGTTCTCTACCTCCTCCATCTTTATATTGGGCAGACAGACCAGTTCTCTACCTCCTCCATCTTTATATTGGGCAGACAGACCAGTTCCCTACCTCCTCCATCTTTATATTGGGCAGACAGACCAGTTCTCTACCTCCTCCATCTTTATATTGGGCAGACAGACCAGTTCTCTACCTCCTCCATCTTTATATTGGGCAGACAGACCAGTTCCCTACCTCCTCCATCTTTATATTGGGCAGACAGACCAGTTCTCTACCTCCTCCATCTTTATATTGGGCAGACAGACCAGTTCCCTACCTCCTCCATCTTTATATTGGGCAGACAGACCAGTTCTCTACCTCCTCCATCTTTATATTGGGCAGACAGACCAGTTCCCTACCTCCTCCATCTTTATATTGGGCAGACAGACCAGTTCCATACCTCCTCCATCTTTATATTGGGCAGACAGACCAGTTCCCTACCTCCTCCATCTTTATATTGGGCAGACAGACCAGTTCTCTACCTCCTCCATCTTTATATTGGGCAGACAGACCAGTTCCATACCTCCTCCATCTTTATATTGGGCAGACAGACCAGTTCTCTACCTCCTCCATCTTTATATTGGGCAGACAGACCAGTTATCTACCTCCTCCATCTTTATATTGGGGGCTGAAATTAAAATTGTAGCCAGTTCTGCAATACTTGTTTGAAAAAGAGAGATACTTTGAAAAAAGTATAATTTTCAATTCATGGAAAATGAGACATGGCAATTTTTAAAAGATCCAATACGTAATATTGTACACTTATCATAATTAGGTTGTAGTCCAGAGAGTTATCTATATCTTCAATGAGACATTGCAGGGATCTAGCTTGCAGACTTAATATAAAACTTCAATACCATATAACACTTTGAAGCTTGAATGTAACACAAACACCCGCCCTGCAGAGATTGCTGACACGAAATCCAAATAATGTTTGGCAAGGTGAAAAAAAAACAGTGTTTTTATGTCAAACGGGTTTGTTATTTTTCAGTCTTCTGTGATGTGTATATAAAGTGCAATATTGAGATGTAAACTCTAAATGTAATATATTTCCTATCTGAAATTCTAAATATCTTAAATGGTACAGGTGTCTTCTTTTGTTAAGCCCATAACCACGTGTATACTTTTGTTTCAAAGTAGATTTTTTAAAGATTACCAAGAAACCCTTTTGTGTGACCCTGATTTAGCCCACTGCAGTAAAAGCTTTTAAGGCCAATTTCCCAATTTATAAGTGAACCAGAGAAAATGTATATGCTGGTGGAGGCCATTAATAATCTCCTGGTAATGATGGATTCCCAGTGGATTTTATTGACACTTTTGTCACAAATTACTAAAGCCTATTTTACTTATGTTCACAGCAGCTGTTTCTTTTTAATTTTACATAATCCACCATACCTGGAACTCGAACGCTCCCAAAGCCTCAGTATCATTAGATGCTGAAAAAACGTTTTGATAGAGTGGAATGGGCATATTTGGCGGCTGTCTTAAAAAGGTTTGGGTTTTTTGGGGGTTATTTTTTGTTGTTGGATTGAGCTATTGTATAAATCTTTAAGAACAAATGGACAAACCATTTAAATAATCAAGAGGGACAAGACAAGGATGCCCTCTGTCGTTATCTATTTGCTTTAGCCGCAGAACACACACACACAACGCTGCTGCTGCCAACGCTGCAGGAACAATCCATCACAGCTTCTTCCTGCCAGTGACCAACCAACAGGATACTTTCAGAGAGAGAGACTGGATGCAAGAAGACATAGAATTGATCATGGGAACCATTATCTTGGGAATGATGTTATGTGAGATTAAATGCATAACATGAGTCAACTGGTGCTGATCTCAACAACAAAAAGATACTGAGCACATGAAAATATTATTTTTTTACTTTGACACTTTGACATTGACTGTATCCAAAGTAACCATGTGATTTAATATTGCATGTTATCTATATCAGAGGAGGCTGCTGGTAGGAGCAATAGGAGGATGGGCTCATTGGAATGGAGTCAAAGACATTGTTTCCATGTGTTTGATGTGTTTGACCCTACCATTCCCATTACAATGAGCCCTCCCTGCTATAGCTCATCCCACCAGCCTGGTTTATATCCATATAGCAAGCTAAAAAAGAATCACAGCAAAAAAAGCCAGTTTTGACTTTATCTATATAGCAAGCAAAACATTTCTCCCTACAGAAAAGCCCATTATGACTTGCTTTATGAAACTAATAAGAGTTGCCTCAGGTCTGCATTGTAAAGGATGCAGGTAGCTGTCACGATTGGGTGGAAGGAGAGACCAAGGCGCAGCGCAGGTATAGTTAGACATGTATTTATACTATGTATAACACGTACAAATGAACGAACTATAAAACTCCCAAAAAACAAACACTCGATTGACAAACGTCACGTTTACTAAAACACACAAAATGAAACGGACGTAACAAAAAGCACACTTACTTTAACCGTGACTGCGACATATATATGATCCCTAATTAGAGACAATGCCGTGCAGCTGCCTCTAATTAGGGATCCAACCTAAACCCCACACAGAAACAGAAAAGAACGACACTGTCAGACTCTGACCATAGCTACACAGAGAAGCAATTAGGCTTCTCTATGGACAGAGCCTGACAGTACCCCCCCCCCCAAAGGCGCGGACTCCCGGACGCCTAGACCAAAAAAACACACAAAACACGGGGGGTTAAATGGGAGGGAAAACTAGTCATCGGGGGCGGCTCCGGCGACGTGGACAGTCTTGTCCCATGCCCCTTCCTTATCACCGGTCCCGGGCTGTGTACCGGTGGGGCAAAAGGCTCCGGCCATGGAGCGGGGAAACCAACCGGGCCCGGACTGGGCACCGGTGGGGTGAACGGCTCCGGCCATGGAGCGGGGAAAACAACCAGGCCCGGACTGGGCACCGGTGGGGTAAACGGCTCCGGCCATGGAGCGGGGAAAACACCCGGGCCGAGACTGGGCACCGGTGGGGCAAACGGCTCCGACCATGGAGCTGGGCAAATAACCGGGCCCGGATTGGGCACCGGTGGGGTAAACGGCTCCGGCCATGGAGCGCGGAAAACAACCGGGCCCGGACTGGGCACCGGTGGGGCAAACGGCTCCAGCCATGGAGCGGGGAGAACAACCGGGCACGGACTGGGCACCGGTAGAGCGGACTGCTCTGGCACTGAGGCGGAGCAGACGGCTGGACCCGGATTGGGTACCGGTGGAGCGGACTGCTCTGGCACTGAGGCGGAGCAGACGGCTGGACCCGGATTGGGTACCGGTGGAGCGGACTGCTCTGGCACTGAGGCGTAGCAGACGGCTGGACCCGGATTGGGTACCGGTGGAGCAGACTGCTCTGGCACTGAGGCGGAGCAGACGGCTGGACCCGGCTTGGGTACCGGCGGACTGACCTTCGCTGGAGGTTCCGGGCTGCGGACCTTCGCTGGAGGTTCAGGGGCGCTGTCCTTCGCTGGAGGTTCAGGGGCGCTGACCTTCGCTGGAGGTTCAGGGCGGCTGACCTTCGCTCCACCACCTCGTCCGCTCCTCCTCCGGGTATTCCTCGAAGCCCTCTGGCCGCTCCCGATCCAGATCTGTGGGCATACGCAGTGGCGTGCGATGCCCTTTTTTCAGCCTTTCCGGGCTCTGGCCGCGCACCGATGGTGTGGTGCTCACAGCCCTGACGGACCCTTGTTGGCTCCGGGCCGGCGCTGGAGGCACTGGGTTGGGAACTGGCGTTGGGGGGCTGTGACAGCCCCGATCTTCCTCACTCCATCGCCAATCCCCTCCTCGTGAGATCTCCTCCAAGAGTCCCCACGAGAGAGGGAACAGAAGTACGTCATCGTCCTCCTCTTCCGACTCCTCTCCGTACCTCTGCTCCCTTGGCTGTAGGGGCTCTTCCGGGATCCCCCACGAGTGCAGTGGCCGGGGCTCCTCTCCGTCTACCCCCGACCACCCCCATAGGCCCTCTCCGACAATCGTTTGGGGTGTCTGGGCTCCAGGCTGTTCCTTTTGGGTCCGTCGTCACTTCCCCTTTTTCCTTCGCTGCTTGGTCTCCTTTTGGTGGGTCGTTCTGTCACGATTGGGTGGAAGGAGAGACCAAGGCGCAGCGCAGGTATAGTTCGACATTTATTTATACTATGTATAACACGTACAAATGAACGAACTATAAAACTCCCAAAAAACAAACACTCGATTGACAAACGTCACGTTTACTAAAACACACAAAATGAAACGGACGTAACAAAAAGCACACTTACTTTAACCGTGACTGCGACATATAACGATAACGACCCACACCAAAGTGAAGGACAGACTCAACATATATATGATCCCTAATTAGAGGTAGCTGCACGGCATTGTCTCTAATTAGGGATCATATATATGTTGAGTCTGTCCTTCACTTTGGTGTGGGTCGTTATCGTTATATGTCGCAGTCACGGTTAAAGTAAGTGTGCTTTTTGTTACGTCCGTTTCAACCTAAACCCCACACAGAAACAGAAAAGAACGACACTGTCAGACTCTGACCATAGCTACATAGAGAAGCAATTAGGCTTCTCTATGGCCAGAGCCTGACAGTAGCCTAGGTTAGAGCATTGGGCCAGTAACGGAAAGGTCACTGGTTTGAATACCCGAGCCGACAAGATGAGTCCTTGAGCAAGGCACTTAACCCTAACTTGCTCCAGGGGCTGCCAGCACGCGCACACGACACCCAAACATTATTTTGTTTATGTTAAATACAACGGGTGGGTCTAATCCTGAATGCTGATTGGTTAAAACCGCATTCCAACCGGTGTCTATTCCTCAAGTTACCTGTTTACTGTGTTCCATCTGACTGTACAATCCACCATCTCATCATCCCAAACTGGCTAGTTATAAACTTCATCTAGACATTATCTCACGTTTCTTTTAAACCATCATTTGGTTTTCAACAGCGGACATTTGTATAAACCTTGCTGTCTGTCTCTCCAACATTTGCAACATTGTTTGAATATTGAAATTCAATCTCCAGATGTCCATAGTAATGAACGTGTCGGGGTCGGGACGAGACATATAGACAACGTTTCTCAGCCAGTCGAAATCATGAATCAGCTGGCATCAGTTTTATGGATATATACAAAGAACTATCAATAGAAAACAGGTCAAACGAAAGGAAGTGCAGCTAGTTTGCAGTCTTTCCAGCTTCAGTTTGAAGTGATGTAGCTACATTTCCATTCTTACAGATACCTCAGTGACTTTATGGCTTTACCTGCTGGCATAAAAGACAAGACAATCTGCTGCAAATCATGTCATCCCGGAGCATGGTGACTGACCTAACCATCAGTCAGGTAATAGCTGGGTGCTTTATGAAATAGGGGTGTCCACTGTCTTCCCAGCCCAGTATTTATCTCGTCCACAATGAGCCTGGGGAGGTGGTTAGCCCAGCAGTAATCAAAATCATGGTATTCTTTATGTGTTACTACTGCGCTAGAACCAACTCCTGATAGAGGTATCATGTATCTTGTATCTATCTTTTGTGAATTTTCGTATTTTTGCACCTGACCTGTGTTTTTTTCGTAGCTGCTTGACAAAGATCAATAAAGTGCCTACCTGCCTGCCGTATAAACTATACCTTGACTCTTCAAAGTTTAAATTGATTCCTACTGCGCTGTCTGTCTGCAGGGCCACCCCAGCATCACCTCAGAGGGTTCTTAACTACCAAAAGTAACCATATCTGTGTTTAAAAATATACTCGGTATATACTGTGTAAAATGTTTACTGTTCTGTTTGTCAGCACCTCTACCAACATTATCTAGTGTGCACGACCTCTCTGTTTACAATACAATTACAATACAGCTCTCGAGTGGCGCAGAGGTCTAAGGCACTGCATCTCAGTGCTAAACCCTGGTTCGATCCCGGGCTGTATCACAACTGGCCGTGATCGGGAGTCCCATAGGGCGGCGCACAATTGTCCCAGCGTCGTCCAGGTTTGGCTGGAGTATGCCGTCATTGTAAATAGGAATGTGTTCTTAACTGACTTGTGTCAGGTTGTGTCAACTCAAATCTGGTATTGGAACAAAATGATTAATACACAGTTTAAATCATCTTATGTATTTTATTCTAGCAAACCCTTAAATGGTAAGTATGAAGTTCGTATATACAGGCTCACTGTGACACCACGCAGGGCAAACTGAGAGAACTGTCCTATCCTTTGTTCTTCCTTAAATACTCTGACAGAATAGTTCCCGCTCATTGCTGGCCTGTCAGAGTAGAGGCTGAGTGTGGTTTAAACTTACTCAGCCTATCGTTGGCGTGCAGGCTGGTCCCAGCCTCGTGACGCACTCCAGTTGCCAGACGTAGTTGTCCTCTCAGCAGATGTTCTTGTCTCGTGTTACCACAAGACACAGTTCTATTGTGAATCCCTTAAGCTAGCACATTCTTTCCACATGGCTCCCCCACACACAAGCCTAGAGCAGTTCTACAAGTTTTATGATCACACAATACATTCAGTTAATAACTCTTGTTGTAGATTAACATATTAATTAGCTAAGCATGTTCAGCCCTTACACTTGCCTAGTTAAATAAAGGTTAAACATTATAGATGCCTATGTTGGTCTGCTAATTAAGGACTAGTAAAGTCCCAGTGCACTTATTTTGTGAAAAAATGTCAACTAAATGTATTAGAGTGTTTACCAGCATTTGTAACTTGAGTCTGATAATTATCTGTAAAAAAACAGTTAATCTAATAATACTTTTGTCGTGCTCTAGATGGCACAGTAGAATTAAGTTGGAGACTGATACTATTACTTTATATCTGAGGCAGGGTAGGAATTAACACTGTGCACACGGGCACACTTCAAACTGCAAGACTGCTCATTTACATATCCCCTTGACCTTCAACCTCAAGAGTGATACTGATTGGCTGTTAAACACAAACACGTTATGGACACGTTATCATTAAAGGTGTATAGCTCCATATATTACACTTGCTTGATATGTTTTCCAGTTTCTTTAAATACTTTGTAAATGGAACTTACTACTAAGTGAAACCTGAAATGGTCTGTTCATTCCTTTTCCATTTTAGCAGACACTCTTATCCAGAGCAACTTACAGAAGTGAGTGCATACTTTTTCATACTGGTCCCCCGTGGGAATTGAACCCACAACCCTAGCATTGCAAGCACCATGCTACCAACTGAGCCACATCATCACAAACCACTTGATGTCTCAATGTACTTAATTATTGTATTGTGTGTTGTTTTTCTTCATGGTGATGAAAAGTCTACAGGTAGAAACCTAGATGACCAGCCTATGTACAATACAGTTGTCAGGCTCTGGCCATAGGGAGTACCGTTTGGCCATGGTCAGAGCCTGACAGATCTAGATATTCTAGAACTATGTGTTTTTGGTTTCGTGTTGAATCCCCAATTGGAGACAGCTGCGAGTAGTTGTCTCTGATTGGGGATTCTATTTAAGTTGATCTACCTCACACGTTTGTGTGGGTCATTGTTTAATGTCATCGGCTATGTAAGTGTGTTTCAGTTTTCAGTGTTTTGTTGGGTATAGTTCGTTACATTCAAGTTAGTGAGTAATAAAACATGTCGAACTATCACTGCGCTGCGCCTTGGTCTATTTCTACACCCGATCGTGACAGAATGACCCACCCAAACCAGACCAAGCAGCGTAACTGGGGAGAGAAGGAGGAGGATTATTGGAGTCAGGACACCACGGGCTTCGTGGAGGAGAGGAAGGACCGAGAGTGGACAGCCCCGAAGGTACCCCATATGGAAGGTGGGGGGTTGTGGGGTCCATGGGACGCGCAGAACCAGGAGGAGGAGAAGCGGCTGAGGAGATATTTTGGGTGGACCGAGGAAGAGGACGAGAGACATCGTTCGGTCTCCGGCCCCAGTATCAGATCTCCAGCGCGCTCCCTGCCTACCCAACCCACGCGCCTCCTCAGCCCTGTACGTCCAGCAACAGCTTCCCGTACCAGAGGAACAGCGTGTGTTCCCAATCCAGGGACCCCAGTACCAGCTCCACGAGTCCAGCCGTCGGATAGCCAACCCAGGTTGGAAGATCAACTCCCACCCCTCCCGCCTCCGACGGTCGAAAACAGGAAAACGCCGGAGGGTTTTTTCAATCGATCGTCGGAGGAACAAACTAAGTGGTGGAGAGCCTGGGTGGCCCTTCCTCCTGAGGCCGAGCCCAGCCCTCACGTTCGGGAGATAGAGGAGGCGGGGAGTTTCGAGGCCAGATTGGAGATCTGGCGGAAGCGTCTTGCTAACCGCTTTCCCGAGGAAAAGAGGGAGGAGGGGCCGGAGCTCCTCGCCAGGCCGGTGTCCAGTCCGGGACCAGTAGTGAGGTCAATCGAACAGCTGTTGCGTTTCTCTGCACTACTGTCCGGGCGGGGCAAGGCAGCCGATCGGACTTCGGAACTCTCTTCCTCTCCCGGTCGAGGGTCCAGCACTACATCTCCCGTACCTGCTCCTCACCCCAGACCACCGGTTCACCTCCACAATCAGGTACAGCCCATGCCTGCTCCTTGCACCAGATCCCCAATACGTGGGATCAGCCCTGACCCTCCAGCGAAGGTCAGCGCCCCTCCAGCGAAGGTCAGCGCCCCGCCACCTCCAGCGAAGGTCAGCGCCCCGCCACCTCCAGCGAAGGTCAGCGCCCCGCCACCTCCTGCGAAGGTCAGCAGCCCTGAGCCTCCTGCGAAGGTCAGCAGCCCTGAGCCTCCTGCGAAGGTCAGCAGCCCTGAGCCTCCTGCGAAGGTCAGCAGCCCTGAGCCTCCTGCGAAGACCAGCGCCCCGGAGCCTCCTGCGAAGGTCAGCGCCCCGGAGCCTCCAGCGAAGGTCAGCCGCCCTGAACCTCCACCGGAGCCCAGTCCGGGTCCAGCAGTCTGCTACACTCCAGCGCCGGAGCAGTCCGCTCCACCGGTGCCCAGTCCGGGGCCGGTCGTCTGCTGCGCTCCAGCGCCGGAGCAGTCCGCTCCACCGGTGCCCAGTCCGGGGCCGGTCGTCTGCTCAACTCCAGCGCCGGAGCAGTCCGCTCCACCGGTGCCCAGTCCGGGGCCGGTCGTCTGCTCAACTCCAGCGCCGGAGCAGTCCGCTCCACCGGTGCCCAGTCCGGGGCCGGTCGTCTGCTCAACTCCAGTGCCGGAGCAGTCCGCTCCACCGGTGCCCAGTCCGGGGCCGGTCGTCTGCTCCGCCCCAGCGCCAGAACCGGAGCGTTCTGCCACACCGGTGCCCTGTCCGGTTCCGGTCGTCGGTACCGCTCCATGGCCGGAGCCGTTCGCCATGCCAGGTCCCAGTCCGGGACTGGTCATCGGAAGCGTGTCAGGGAGGAAGGTATCCACTTCACCGGGGCCGGAGCCGCCACCGAAGTGGATTGTTCCTCACACCTCCCATGCCATTTGTTTTTGAATTTTTTTTCCATGGTTTGATTGTCGCGGCCAGGAGTCCGCGCCTTAGAGGGGGGGTTCTGTCAGGCTCTGGCCATAGGGAGTACCGTTTGGCCATGGTCAGAGCCTGACAGATCTAGATATTCTAGAACTATGTGTTTTTGGTTTCGTGTTGAATCCCCAATTGGAGACAGCTGCGAGTAGTTGTCTCTGATTGGGGATTCTATTTAAGTTGATCTACCTCACACGTTTGTGTGGGTCATTGTTTAATGTCATCGGCTATGTAAGTGTGTTTCAGTTTTCAGTGTTTTGTTGGGTATAGTTCGTTACATTCAAGTTAGTGAGTAATAAAACATGTCGAACTATCACTGCGCTGCGCCTTGGTCTATTTCTACACCCGATCGTGATAACAGTAATGTATATTTACATTCAGTGGTTTGTAAGGATGGTAAATCAATACTGCTCAAAATGTGGTTGTTATCCATGTGATTAAAAAAAATAATAATAATAATAATTTGATGTACATGTTTTGTCTCTTTGCCCATAACTTTGCACCTTTTGATGTAAATGTTTGAGCACAGGGTTTTGGTGTAAATGTTTGAGCACAGGGTTTTGATGTAAATGTTTCAGGACAGGGTTTTGGTGTAAATGTTTGAGCACAGGGTTTTGATGTAAATGTTTGAGCACAGGGTTTTGGTGTAAATGTTTGAGCACAGGGTTTTGATGTAAATGTTTCAGGACAGGGTTTTGATGTAAATGTTTCAGGACAGGGTTTTGATGTAAATGTTTCAGGACAGGGTTTTGATGTAAATGTTTGAGGACAGGGTTCTGTTTTTTCTGGATTCCATTAGAATGACAATCACAGAGAAAGGGACAGGGCAACAACTCTTACAATTCCAACTATTGAATCCTGCAAGATACTGTTCTTAATTATACAACTGCCTTTTTTGCCAAACAGAGATGGTGAGTTTTACAGATGTCTATAGATGTCTATATCGGCCCGCTAATACAAGTAAAGGCCCAGTGAACTGCTTTTGTAAAATAAAAATATATATTTATGTTATTTATTTTTTTAAAGTTGTATTATGATTTTTCTGGGGGTGCTTCAGCACTCCTACTTTCAGCGGCTATGCCCTGACTATCTGTAAAAATATATATATATAAAAAGAAAAGATAATTGTCTGTAAGGAATTTGAAATTTGAAATTAGATATACGTTTACTTTTGATGCTTAAATACAGAGCTACCAACTATCACGCATTGGCCGTGAGACGCGTATTTGACCCTCTTCTCACACTCTCATGGCACACCTCTTCAGTGGTGATTTTAGCATGTAAATCTTCGTGGGGCAAAAATGTTGGATGCATGCCATCAATGCCACAACACAACACAACACTAAACAATACATTAACTGCACTATAACAGTGACAAACGGTGCCCACAAACTGTTAGGGTCTACATAAAGCTGTCACAACAGCAGAGTCCCAACACCTTACCACTGCTACACCTGGCTATCAGCGGAGCCTTGCCTGGTGCATTCAGCCTCATTTACTGTCTTTTCAAAAAACATGGCTGACCTGCTTAAACAAATGTGGTTTCTACTTACAATTGAGATGTACAAACTATGGCATAAGGGGACGACGAGTGGATACATATCTCCCTGGCATATTACATAATTTATGCAGCAGCATACAATACATTTTTGGACTCACATTGTTGTGCTGTGATCACTTGAACAGAATGGTGGAACGGTGGTCCTTCGTGGGAAAATTTTGTCATCAAACTTTGTAATCAAAGTCTGGCATTCTCTGGATTTATGGTGCTTTCAAGACAATTTGGAACTCTAAAAAAAAAACAAGGTAGAATCATGATGACGTCAGTGATCTTCAGGTCATAGCTCTAGAAGGAGGCCCGAGTTCCGGATTTACAATTCCGAGTTGGATGAGTTTGTTCAAAACGTATTTTCCCACTCGTAGCTCGTTTTATTCCAGAGTTGTCTTGAATTAATTAAAGTCAGATTTTGCAGTTCTTGCAGAGTTAACAGTTGTTTTGAGCGCGGCACAAATCATGCTTCATTGACAGCATGGTCAATTTTGAATGTTTATCATTTTTTTAACTTGGAAAAGAGACCCTTAATCCTAGACTTGGGACCACACAGCCACTCCACTGAATAACAGGCTAGTGATTGCTTTGCAATGCTTGCCGTTAGCCACTGATTCCTTCAAAACCACTCACTGTTGAATTTGCAATTTCCAACTTGTTGTGTAATGTTTATGTCCAATGGCACCAATATGTTTTATCTATAATTTCTCTTCATATGAAAATGACTAAAAAGGATTTGCCAGTAGATTGTTGATTGATTCATGATAATGTTGAAAGTATGATGTTGACATGATCAGTCCAATCAAAGCTACTGTAGATATAACGTGATTTGATGTCATTTTATCTGTGACCAAAGACCTTGAGCCTTCTTGGATGGGCACTTCTAAAGTAAATCTATGGCAGCACCCAAGGGTCTTGAATTTTCTAGCTCTACCCTTAGACTTGGCGGTGATGTAGTGTCCCCATGAGTGACAGAACACTGAGCCAATCACGGCGCAGCGCTCCATATTTTCCACTGGCTGCCCCACCACCACAGAAAGCACTGAGCTAGGCTGAAACACCTGCATTTTGGAGCTGCTTTATTAACTAAATTAAATATATGTTTTATTGTTTGCAAACTGATATATGATAGGTATTAATGCCAAAATAATAGGCAAAACATTTTTATAAAAAAATAAAATAATGTGGGGCTCAAAACAGCCCCACCTGCCCTGAATGACAGGTCGCCACTGCACCTCGTATATCTCACGCATTGAAAAGTATTGTAATTCATCCATTGTAGTCGTTTTGAAATCGGAGCCACTGCGCCTTCAGTTTAACATCCCGAGCGGAACCAGAACTGTGACACATTGAAGAATATGATTGGTCTAGTTATGTAAGGGATGAAGGAGATTGACAGATGCATGTTTTAAAGAAACACTCAAGATAAGAGTGGAGCTGAATGGAGAGCGAGTATAAAAACGAGTAGTATTTCACTTTTACTTGAGTCGTTTTCTGAAAAAAAGGTTTTTAAGTTTGACAATTGGTTACCTTTTCCACCACTGGATATCTACCAACAATATGTTCAGTCCTCACGCCACACCCAGTTCACAGTTCACATTGATTAACCATTCTGTTCTATTGTTTTATGGGGGTCATTTGGGGTCCCTTGTTTAAGCAAGTATACCAGAACATATTATAGGAGGGCAATTATTATTGAAATAAAAGAGAAAAGCAGACCTGAACTGAAATAAACCCAGGAAGTGCCCAGCTCTGCTGTAGTTTAGGACGTGCTTCACAGAAACCTGGGTCAGTGTGATCTCCTTTCCGTCTCAGCACCGACGACAACAGTCTCTCAAGGTATTTTGTCATTTAAAATGTACAAATATGTGTTTTAGGTTGAACAGAGAACAGTAACAAGAGCTTGTTGCGTGTGACTTGGCTTCTCCTTCCTGCCTTTTGAGAGCAACGCCTTTTTGCTGAAATACACCGTCTATCCAAATGCTCCGTCTAAACGGCTGCTTGCAATACGGTTTTCGAAACATTTTGTATTTCCACGAAAGTTCCACCCCAAAAACTATCTTTTGGTATTTGTTTCATTAGTCCTTTGTTGAATGTTTAGCTCGTCAGCCATCACGTTTTCAAGATATGTAACCTTTAATAAATACAGACATGATCCCTTAATGATCACCTCCGGACACCAGTGTGTAAAGGGAGCAGGATGTAAGAAAAGTGTTGTAAATGTAAAATATTGTCAGTTAAAACGGTGTACAGTAAGTGTATATTTTGCACTTGTGGAATTCACATGGAGCCAGCTGTGGTCCATTCGTTCAGCTGAAAGCTGTAAGGTTTCATTTGTGTAGTTCTCCAGGATTTAGCTGCTTGCAAATTATTTCCTTGTCAGCACTTGTTTTTCCAGTTACCTCCTAGAGGCAATAAAAAAAAAAAAAAACATTTTAGGTTTTGGAGTTATACCGTTTTGTGATTTTGGAACGGCTAAGACAGATGCTATTGCTTTGAATTATCCTGAACGGGTTGCCAGCCAACACCGGGGTAACTACGTCATATCCGTGCCATCACCAGCTATTTTCTCCATTGAAAAGGCATTGAAGTCCAGGCTTGGCTTAACCTGGGTCTGGGAAACCAGCCCTTTTTCTTTGTCATAGCTGTTGCTGTTCATTTGTCATTGATTGCTCAACTGAGCATTACTTAAAAATCAGGCACAAATAAAATATACTTCCCTCAGCTTTCACAAGAATTTAAACGGCACATGAGTCTCACATCGGATGTGTATCAGGGATTAGCAAGTTTCCCTTCCTCTTCCAGACTAATTTTCGAAAGACATTAACTGACATTACTCAGTGCCAAAGTAGCTTCTGGGAAATAAGTAGCTATGATTAAAAATGACCAGAACACCTGATGTACCCCTTTTCAGATTGTTATTTATGTCTTCAGGTGGTAAAATTGCCTTCCCTGTGCACACACACACAATCTGCACATACACATACATACAATGTCTATTTTAAGTGAGAGAGACGTCTTCAGAACCTGTATGACTGTTATGTGATGCGTTCAACGTTAATTATTGCACTAGTTTGGTGCTCTATCAACAAGGTCAGTTCGACAGGTTAGTATACTGCTACGGTAGATAGACTTTCTCAGAGCTAAGTTTTGGGAAAACCTTATCTAATGCATTTCTTAATCCACTCTTCTCTCTCCAGCCATGGACATCATAGATCCCATCTTGTGCATAGCGGAGAAGCTTTACACTCTAGTTGGTGAAGTGAAAGCCAATAAGAAGCGCTGTCAGCGTTTGGCCGAGCGCATAAAAGCCTTGATAGAGCTGGTGAAAGCAGTTAAGGGATTGGGGCAAAATCTTTCTCTTGTGGAGAACGGCCTAAGCGAGCTCAAACTCACCCTGGAAAATGCTCAGGACGTGGTGAAGAAATACACCTGCGCCAGCCCTCTAAAGCGCTTCCTGAAGGCCTCCGACCAGGGAGATGATTTTGGGAGTTTAAATGAGCGTCTGAATGATGCGGCTCAGGTGCTGTCTCTAGCCCTGCAGGTGGACCAGAGTGACAAGCTACTTCAGGTGTTTCGAGAGGCGAGACGAAGGAGTGAGGATGAGGCTGACAGGGAGAGTGACTGGCTGGAGCTGCAGAAATGTGAGACATCTCTACCATGCAGTTTTCAGGTGGCCTCCCTGTATGAGTAGGCAGGGAGAGCTTCAGTTGTCGATTCAGCTGACTATGCCAAATTTAGCTGTGTGTGTTACTGTCATGTCCCACAGTGCTACAGTCTCTGGCGGAGGACACAAAGGAAAGTGTGGAAGCAGTGCATGTGAAAGTGGATTCCACTGGAAAAGATGTGAAAGACATCATAACCATGTTGGAAACCTGTAAGTAAGCCTCTGTAGATGAATTGTTGTATATGAACTATACTTGTTAAAATTGGAATATGAGCAACTGTTGCTGTTTCTAATTTCTTACTGACTTCAACCTGCACCTGATGACAAAGGAGAGTTTATCCTTGTCAGCGCAGTTTTGCATAACACATCAGGCAAGCATCACATGCCCAGTCCATCCGCACTGTATTTTGCGTGGCGGTGCGCTGTGATACCTTGAGTTCTCTCTGTTATTGGATGTGCCTATGTGACTTGCCATCTTGTTGGGTGTTTCCCATTGACAGTAATGAAGCCCAGTATTATTCATCAAGACATCCGAGAGATCAAGCCAGAGGAGCTGATATACGACCTGCCCCAAAAGCCCTTCACCAAAAACGACAACTCGGAGATATTCAAAGGAGAGTACAACAAATTCACAGTGGCCATCAAAAGATACACCTACCCAATGAGCACCAGCCTGAGGTACGTAGCGTAGCATACAAGACGTCTCGGAGAGGTCTTGTAATATCAACTTCAGTGCTAAACATCTATTTGTTTAATGGGTTATGTTTGTCGCCACACAGTCAGGTGAGGAGCATCTTTAAAAAGGAAGTGGAGACTATGAAACGCTTTGAATCACCAAACATCCTGCGGATGTTTGGGATCTGTGTCCAGGAAGAAAGCGGTAAGTAAGCTTCTCTATTTGTTTTACAGTATGTGAAATAGTAACACATTTAAGACAGGATATAGTCACCAAATGTGATGATGATGTGCCCTTGTTGCATTTAATAATCCTCTTCGCTACCCTTGTTGTCCCGTAGGACCCAATCCAAACTTCCTCATTGTCATGGAGTTTTGTGAGAAGGGCAGTCTGAGAGAGGTGCTGGATTCCCAAAGCAAGCTGCCCTGGGACAGAAAGGCTCGCATGAGTCTGGATGCAGCACAGGGCCTCTACAGGTAGCAGGTTGTGTTTATTGTCATGAATCTTGACCCGGAGGCAGTAATGATGGGCAAGCTGCACTTTGGTCTTAATTTAAGGTATTTTGTTAGGCATTAGGGTTAGCAGTGTGGTTAAGGTTTGGGTTCAAATCAGATTTTATGACTTTGTGGCTGTGCAAACTAGTGACCGCTCTGCAGAGCTGCCTCCAGGGCAAGATTCATGACAACAAATGCTAACCTACCAACATTTTATACAGTACCACTATAGAAATTAATGTATTTACCTTGTACACTACACACATGAAACCAGACAATACATCTATTACACGACGCACGGAGCACCATCTCTATCATATCTTTGCCATAAATGTGTTATTGATACAATTTTAACTAAGGAATCGGCCTATCATACATTTTTTTGTTGTTGAATAAGTCTCTTTCTCTCTCTCGCTCTCTCTCTCTTATTTATATATATATATATATACACACACACTCACACAAAAGTATGTGGACACTGCATCAAATTAGTGGATTTGGCTATTTCAGCCACACCCATTGCTGACAGGTGTATAAAATTGAGCACACAGCCATGGAACCGCCATAGAAAAAACATTGGCAGTAGAATGGCCTTATTGAAGAGCTCAGTGACTTTCAGTGTGGCACCGTCAAATGATTCCACCTTTCCAACAAGTCAGTTTGCCAAATTTCTATCCTGGTAGAGCTGCCCCGGTCAACTGTAAGTGCTGTTATTATGAAGTGGAAACGTCTAGGAGCAACAACGGCTCAGCCGCGAAGTGTTAGGCCAAACGAACGGGACCACCGAGTGCTTAGGCACGTAGCATGTAAAAATCGTTGGTCCTCGGTTGCAACACTCGCTACCGAGTTCAAAACTGCCTCTGGAAGCAACAAGAACTGTTCGTCAGGAGCTTCATGAAATGGGTTTCCATGGCCGAGCAGCCGCACACAAGCCTAAGATCACCATGGGCAATGCCAAGCGTAGGCTGGAGTGGTGTAAAGCTCGCCGCCATTGGACTCTGGACTAGTGGAAACGCGTTCTCTGGAGTGATGAATCACGCTTCACCATCTGGCAGTCCAACGTCCATCTGGCAGTCCCTGTGCACAAAGCGAGGTCAATATAGAAATGGTTTGTCTAGCTCGGTGTGAAAGAAATTGACTGGCCTGCACAGAGCTGTGACCTCGACCCCATTGCAGTAGGCGATGTATTGGAACACCTACTGCAAGCCAGGTCTAATCACCCAACATCTGTGCCCGACCTCATTTAATGCTCTTCTGGAATAATGGAAGCAAGTTCCCGCAGGAATGTTCCAACATCTAGTGGAAAGCCTTCCCAGAAGAGTGGAGGCTGTTATAGCAGCAAAGGGGGGACCAACTCCATATTAATGAGATGTTCGACGAGCAGTTGTACACATATTTCCAGAGGAAGGGGAGAGGATCATCCTCCTCAATTAATTAGTAAACGTTAGTTATCCTTTTTAGATAACTATACTAAATATATGAATGTCACCAAATAATTTATTAAAACACACTGTTTAGCAATGACAGTCTAGAGTAGCCTAAACAGCACTCTGTAGCGTCGCACCATGGTGTAGCTGGAGGACAGCTAGCTTCCGTCCTCCTCTGGGTACATTGACTTCAATACAAAACCTAAGAGGCTTGTTGTTCTCACTCCCTTCCGTAGACTTACACAGTAATTATGACAACTAACAGAGGACATCCTTCAACCTATCAGAGCTCTTGCAGCATGAACTGATATGTTGTCCAGCCAATCAAAGGATCAGAGAATCTACTACTGAAAGCACAAGCTAATGCTAGCTAGCACTGCAGTGTATAAAATGTGATGTAGTTGACTCTGAGAGAGAGAGAGACAATAGTTTAACAGTTTTGAACAAATTAATTTCTTAGAAGTAGAAGTGAGTGCTAGTTATATTTATTTTATTTTTTTCACTTACTTGGCTAGCGACTGGAGCTAGCTAGTTTAGCCTACTCAAACACCCGGCTCAAACAGACAGGACGGAATTATTTTAATGAACACTGCCTTATTTCTATTACAGCATATTGGATGACTGTCATTCATATTCCATTCAGCCAGTTAAATGTAACATCAATAGGTTTAGGCTACTACATGATACTCAAATATATACTGTATATAATGCCAATATGCCACGTCTCTGTCGCAACAAGTAAAGACACCTTCAACTTGAAGTGTTGACGCACATAAAAGGGTTCAACCAGAGCGGTGGATAGCCAAGCCAAAAACGGGCTAATAAAGTCTCATCTCTGATTGCCCTGCCACAGCCAAATATCACTGGTAACACGTCAGGTACAATTTTAGCCAAAATCAACAGAGGAACGTTGTATCCTATTCGTGCAGCTTGTGATCCAACTACGTAAAACTTCTATCCACCAATAACATTCAGTACGCTCTTCTCTAAAATAAACACTGGATCTGTGCTTCTCTCTCATAAAAGTTAACACAAAGAGAAAGTGTTAACCTGTGCCCTACACAAGTAGACCATTTACTAAGCCTATTGCACATGACACATAGAGCACCATCTCCATCATATTGGTTCCATAAATGTGTTATATTGATACAATAAAGAATCAATCTATAGTCCAGGCACCTTCCTTTTCTAATCTCTA
Source organism: Thymallus thymallus (assembly GCA_023634145.1). Classification (NCBI taxonomy): domain Eukaryota; kingdom Metazoa; phylum Chordata; class Actinopteri; order Salmoniformes; family Salmonidae; genus Thymallus; species Thymallus thymallus. The sequence goes on from CM042413.1 coordinate 3,234,000, forward strand.
CCCTTCCCATTCGACCTCTCCAAAAGTACAAAGGCCAATAGCTGTTTAATAAAGTCACAGGTAACACAGCAAGTTCAATTTGGTCTATGATCCACCTACTAAAACCTCTGTCCACCAATATTGTTTCTTCTTCACTAAAACAACTCTCACCAAAGTTCACAGCACTAGAACGTGTCCTCTGATCCACGTTGAGCTGTCATGACTAGCTAATATCTCTATCTCTATAGATTGCACCAGTCTGAGGAGAAGTTTAAAGTGCATGGATGCATCAACAGTAGCAAGTTCCTGGTAGATTCCGGGTACAGAGTGAAGGTATGAGGTTCAATCCTCTACACATCTATGATGGGTGAAGTATTCTATCTTAATGTACTGTTCTCTGTTGTGCATGGTTAGCTGGGAGGTTTTGAGCTGGCCAAAACCGAGACGTCGTTGAAGAGGACTAAGGACAGCAATAGAAGCTCCTTATGCTACAGCGCCCCTCAGCAGCTTGAGAGTATCAACCATAAATACAACAAGGAATGTGAGATGTACAGGTCAGCTCCAAGTCAAAATACTGCACACTCTCAACCATTGAATCATTCATGTAAAATCACATAAAACTCATTACAGGGCCTTCAGAAAAGTATTCACACCCCTTATAATTCAACATAATCATAACTTCAATAATGAGTCTGCTCACCTGTGGTTCAGCCGTCACCGGTATCCTGTTCGTAGACGCCAATTGTAATGATTTATTTCTAGTATTGAAGAAACTCAGGTTGATACAGATATGTATTAACCAGATCTGGGTCCGTATAGCAACTGAAGAAATATAAATACTTGGTTGATACAGATATGTATTAACCAGATCTGGGTCCGTATAGCAACTGCCAGTGAGTGTAGTTTGCTATGACAGAACCCAAAACAAAGGAAGTAGTGAGATTATGTACTACGTGATCATAAACAGGATGTATCCACATCTGGCATACATTAGAAGAGGTGCCCAACTCACGAGACTGGGTCCTCCAGTAAAGGATACTATGAAAATACATTCCAAGACAATCCCTGTAGAATTACCACATATCAGCCATTGACTTTTTCCACATTTTGTTGTTTCAGAATTTAAAATGGATTAAATTGAGATGTGTCACTGACATACACGCAATATCCCATAATGTCAAAGTGGAGTTTTGTTTTTGGAGATGTTTAGAAATGTATAAAAATGAAAGCTGAAATGTCTTGAGTCAATAAGTATTCAACCCCTTTTGTTATGGCAAGCCTAAATAAGTTCAGGAGTAAAAATGTGCTTAACAAGTCACATAATAAGTTGCATGGACTCACTCTGTGTGCAATAATAGTGTTTAACATGATTTTTGAATGACTAACTCCTCTCTGTACGCCACACATACAATTATCTGTAAGGTCCCTCAGTGAATTTCAAACACAGATTTAACCACAAAGACCAGGGAGGTTTTCCAATGCCTCGCAAAGAAGGGCACCTATTGGTAGATGGGTGATTTTTTTTTTTTTTTTTTTTTTTTTTTTAAAGCAGACACAGAATATCTCTTTGAGCATGGTGAAGTTATTACTTCCACTTTGGATGGTGTATCAATACACCCAGTCACTACAAAGATACAGGTGTCTTTCCTAACTCAGTTGCCGGAGAGGAAAGAAACCGCTAAGGGATTTCACCATGAGGCCAACGGTGACTTTAAAACAGTTAGAGTTTAATGGCTGTGATAGGAGAAAACTGAGGATTGATCAACAACGTTGTAGTTACTCCACAATACTAACCTAAATGACAGAGTGAAAAGAAGGAAGCCTGTACAGAATAAAACATATTACAAAACATGCATCCTGTTTGAAATAAGGCAGTAAAGTGAAACTGCAATGAATGTGGCAAAGAAATTAACTTTATGTCCTGAATACAAAGTGTTATGTTTGGGGCAAATTCAACACAACACATCACTGAATACCACTCTTCATATTTTCAAGCATAGTGGTGGCTGCATCATGTTATGGGCAGCCGTTGGAACCAACATTATTTTCCAATCGTTTTGTTCTGAACAGAACCATAATTTATTTTGATCTGTTACACTGTTCTGACCAGCAAAATCAAGTTCTGAAATCATTTTTGTTTTACATTTTAGCTTGATATTAAATTACTTCACCAATCAGTGTGGATAGAGCAGCTTGCTATGGAGCTGGTAAGCAATTTAATCTGCATAGGAAAGTTGTTGAGATAAAATAGTATTTTACCGTAACATGGTTTAATCATAATGAAAGACAAACACACACACTGGCATTTTGTAGGAAGCTGGCCTTGAAGCACTGGACATCTTGATATGGCATGATTATCTGAATTAGGCCCCCAAAATTATACCTACGGAGGAGCGGCTTCTATGGAGGAACTTTGAATTACTTTGAACTTCCAAGTTGGTTTAACACTGGACCAGAGCCAATGCTAGCTAGCAAGCTTGTGTGTGCAGAGCAGCACTATAATTAAAAACATATATTTTTTGTAGTTAATAAATCCAATGTGAATCGTGATAACTATAGTATTCTTAACTAGAATTGATAAAGTTAATCCATTCTTCTCTAATTAAACGTCTCTCCCTAATTTCTGAATCATGATCATAACGTCATCCGGAGGCTATACTAACCTATGCTTCAGAGGGGCGGCACAGATGTACACCCACTGGCAGATTTCCAGCTGGCCTGGCAGACCCTGAGTTTCTGAGTCTGTGGGACAAAAAATAATGACGGCGCGTAAAATAACGTTATAAACCGATTACCATAATAAAACATAAAAAAACAGTTCTGTTCCGGAACAGTATAGATCACTTTAGGTTCAGGTTCTGTTCCGGAACAGTATAGATCACTTTAGGTTCAGGGTCTGTTCCGGAACAGTATAGATCACTTTAGGTTCAGGGTCTGTTCCGGAACAGTATAGATCACTTTAGGTTCAGGGTCTGTTCCGGTTTACGGTTCTGTTTCCTGAACCGGTTCCAACCCTTGGCTTTGGGTATGCTTGTCATCGGCAAGAACTAGGGAATGTTTTTGGGATAAAAAGGAACGGAATAGAACTTAGCACAGGCAAAATCCTACACTTTGGCTGTTCCAGGTTGAATCCTGGTAGAACCCTTTTGTGTTCCATGTAGGACCCTTTCCAATGAGGGTTATAAATGGAACCCAAAATGGTTCTTCCCGGACCCAAAAAAGGGTTCTACTATGGGGACAGCCGAATAACCCTGAAGGAACCTTTTTTTTTTCTAGGAGTGTAGAGGAAAACCTGGTTTAGCCTGCTTTCTAACAGACACTGTGTCTCGTTGTGTATAAAGATCGGGAGACAGGCGCAGGAATGCGTAGTAAGGGTTTTATTTCTCCACCCAAATTACAGCGTGCCATTTTAAAGCCCAAAACAAACACGTATACAAAAACACACCGGGTTGAACCCAAACAAAAGACAGAGAAGTACCTCGAATATATACACAGGACGAGACCCATAAAACACTACATGGGAACGAGACCCTAAATGACAGTACAGGTACTCACAGGCACAACGGACATGGGAACAATAATCGAACAACCCAATGGTGAAACAAAGGGCACAATTATACAAATACTAATCAGTGGGGAAATGGGAACCAGGTGTGGTAATGTCACAGTTCAGTGCCTAGAGGCCGGTGACGTAGACCTCCGAAACTGGTGCACAGAATGAACAACAGTACCGGAGGGATCCGTGACACACTGGGAGACAAATTCACCTTTCAGCAGGATAAAAACCTAAAACACAAGGCCAAATATACACTGGAGTTGCTTAGCAAGACGACATTGAATGTTCCTGAGTGGCCTAGTTACAGATTTTACTTAAATCGCCTTGAAAATCTATGGCAAGACTTGATTATGTCTGTCTAGCAACGATCAACAACCAACTTGACAGAGCTTGAAGAATTTTTCAAATAATAATAATGTGCAGATATTGTACAATCCAGGTGTGCAAAGCTCTTAGAGAATTACCCAGAAAGACTCACAGCTGTAGTCACTGCCAAAGGTGATTCAAACATTGACGCAGGGGTGTGAATACTTATGTAAATTAATTATTTCTGTGTTTCATTTTCAATAAATGTGAAAACATGTTTTCACTTTGTCATTATGGGATATTGTGTGTACATGGAGGAGAAGAAAACAAATATTTAATCAATTTTAAATTCAAGCTGTAACAACAAAATGTGGAATAAGTTAAGTGGTATGAATACTTTCTGAAGGCACTGTAGATGTTCTAATGTAGGCCCCTCATGTCTCAGTCTACTGCAAGTTCACTCTGTTTAAAATGCTGTGTTCTTTGCAGTTTTGGCATTGTCCTGTGGGAGATTGCAACCCGCAATATTCCTTTCAAAGGTGTGTCAACTTCATTCATTTAAATGCTGTGTGTAACAAACACTACCAGTAATACCAGTGATACTGAATATCTAAAAACGGCATGGTTGGGTTCTTTCCAAAGGCATACAGTAGTTGCTCTGTCATATTTAGAAATGTATCATTACATCTGTGTTTTCTCTTGTTCTTATGATCAGGCTGCTCACGTGAAGAGGTGTATAAGAGGGTGTGTAAAGAAAAATATACTGAACCTCTTCCTGAAGATTGCCCTGAACAGTTGGGAGAACTGATCAACAACTGTCGCGCCTACGACAGCTTCTACAGGCCAACGGCAGGAGGTAATACCTTAAACACACACAACTTATAGGCCCTCCGTAATTATAGGCCTAGATATACAGTGCCCTCTGTAATTATAGGCCTAGATATACAGTGCCCTCTGTAATTATAGGCCTAGATATACAGTGTCCTCTGTAATTATAGGCCTAGATATACAGTGCCCTCTGTAATTATAGGCCTAGATATACAGTGCCCTCTGTAATTATAGGCCTAGATATACAGTGTCCTCTGTAATTATAGGCCTAGATATACAGTGTCCTCTGTAATTATAGGCCTAGATATACAGTGCCCTCTGTAATTATAGGCCTAGATATACAGTGCCCTCTGTAATTATAGGCCTAGATATACAGTGTCCTCTGTAATTATAGGCCTAGATATACAGTGTCCTCTGTAATTATAGGCCTAGATAAACAGTGTCCTCTGTAATTATAGGCCTAGATATACAGTGCCCTCTGTAATTATAGGCCTAGATAAACAGTGCCCTCTGTAATTATAGGCCTAGATAAACAGTGTCCTCTGTAATTATAGGCCTAGATATACAGTGCCCTCTGTAATTATAGGCCTAGATATACAGTGTCCTCTGTAATTATAGGCCTAGATATACAGTGTCCTCTGTAATTATAGGCCTAGATATACAGTGTCCTCTGTAATTATAGGCCTAGATATACAGTGCCCTCTGTAATTATAGGCCTAGATATACAGTGTCCTCTGTAATTATAGGCCTAGATATACAGTGCCCTCTGTAATTATAGGCCTAGATATACAGTGCCCTCTGTAATTATGGGCCTAGATATACAGTGCCCTCTGTAATTATAGGCCTAGATATACAGTGTCCTCTGTAATTATAGGCCTAGATATACAGTGTCCTCTGTAATTATAGGCCTAGATATACAGTGTCCTCTGTAATTATAGGCCTAGATATACAGTGTCCTCTGTAATTATAGGCCTAGATATACAGTGTCCTCTGTAATTATAGGCCTAGATATACAGTGTCCTTTGTAATTATAGATCTAGATATACAGTGTCCTCTGTAATTATAGGCCTAGATATACAGTGTCCTTTGTAATTATAGATCTAGATATACAGTGTCCTCTGTAATTATAGGCCTAGATATACAGTGTCCTTTGTAATTATAGATCTAGATATACAGTGTCCTCTGTAATTATAGGGACAGAAGCAGTTTTTTCTTCTTTCGCCTCTATACTCTAAAAGTTAGGATTTTAAATATAATTTTTACAACTGGGTGTTGGATTCTAGCTAGAAATATACTTATTGATGTTACCAGACTAGAACGTATTGATTACTGTACATGTATAATGAATGTATATGTTGGGGTCAATGGAGGATGGACAATAACTAGGTGTATGGAAAGTTACTCACTGAGACAAGAGGGAGTGCAAAAGTTTACATTCTGTCAAAACATGTTATTGTCAAATCTTATAGCTCCTAAGTAAGGCAAATGGCAACAGTCTGGTGTTAGTCAGTGATTTTAAAGTAGGGCAGTTGTGGATTAGGGAGGTCAGGTCAGATGAAGTGAGAAGGAACAGTCCTATCTCACAAACACACACATACTTCCACGCCCACGAAGGTTCTAGCACGAGGCAGGGACATAACTATACCAGTGAGAGGAACCTATTAAGTTGCTGACTAGCAACAGATGTATTGGCTGTCTAGATGTGTAAGGAGTTGACTCCATATATAAATATATGTGCTTGTGTGAACACGGCATTTTACTTAGCAGATATTTGACTCAGTGGGTGAATAAACTTAGTTTGAGCTTTTTCAAGTTGTCTGTGAGTTTTTAATCTGTTTGTTCAGAACCTAACATGGGTTAAAGTGCAGCCTGTCATCTTTCATCCACATCAGGTAAACTGTTTAGAAATTACAGCACTTTTTGTACATAGTCCCCCAAACTTTTGGAGTATAGAGCCAAAAGAAACAAATGCTTCACTGTCCCAATCATTACGGAGGGCACTGTATGATATACTGTAGGCCCACATACAATAATTTACCTGTTTATCCTTGTTTCTTATTTCCGTCCTTACAATCATCATTAAGAGGTGTTCTAATACCCAGGACAGATTGAGTAATCAAGTTTTCTCTGTTCCACAGTGTTGGTGGACAAGCTCCGCAGAGTGGTGAAGCAGTTGGAGGAGGACTAACAGACAAGGAGGTTTCCATCTCCAGAGTTCTCAGAAAAGAAGAACAAGGTCAAAGGAAGACCAGGCTACTGTCTCAAATTCTTTATGCGATGAACAACATCCACACCCACAGACGGTTGATGAAGTGCATGTGATATATTGTGAAGGAAGGAATAAGTATATCTCTCAATGTCCATTGTAGCCTAATGGCATGCCTTTTCAATTTTTTTAAAACTTTTGATTTAAACTATTTGCAATTGATTTTACCATTAAAGCACCACCAACATTGTTTTTCTGCACACACAACTCTGTGAAAAATAAAATATAATAAAGCCATTTGTTTGTGACAACTTATTTCCAGATACAGTAGCGGAGAACAAGTATTTGATACACTGCCGGTTTTGCAGGTTTTCCTACTTACAAAGCATGTAGAGGTCTGTAATTTTTATCATAGGTACACTTCAACTGTGAGAGACGGAATCTAAAACACAAATCCAGAAAATCACATTGTATGATTTTTAAATAATTAATTTGCATTTTATTGCATGACATAAGTATTTCGGCAGTGTATCAAATACTTGTTCTCCCCACTGTATATGTATTAATTAACATAATAATTAGTAGTCTTGCTCCGCACCAATAGTGATGTTGGAACAATTCAATATCCCCTCCCTGTTGCACACAACATTCTTCCATTCCTCCTGTCAAAAGGGGGTTTATCGCTCATTTAAGAAAACATCCACCCTGTTACGGTCAATCCTGTTAATTTATTTGGCACTTACTATAGATTTTTTATTTATTTAACCTCTTTATGAAGTTATGTGCTCTTTATAAAAGAATGTTAAAATTTGGTGAAATTTAAATATGCATTTTACCAAATTACACTGCCTAAAAGGCACTGTATTGGTGGAATGACCCTGATATCTTAAGGCATCAGCATGCTTCAGTTTGGCTGGCGGCTAGACAAAGCTGGCTAGGCGAACCAAACAAGTGTGCTTGCATACTCGCTTAAAAGACCTTCACTTGAAAAACGAGAAAAAAAACAGCAAAAGTTTGTCCATTTTGAGACGCTATAGTCGGTATACACTTCCTCAAAATAGATAAGTCAAGAAATCTGTCATTAATTTTGATGTTTTTGCTGAGGAGATCTTAGTCACGCAATGTTATATCTAATTAAGATGTTTGGTGCAGTATTTTCCAATGAAAAAATGTGCATGAAAATGAGTTGTCTCTCATTGAATGACAACAAAGATTTTATTGAAGAATACCCACTGTTGTCCAATCACCGACAAGGGGCGTAGACTTTGGCTACCGACTTCTGCTTCCCTCCAGAAAATGTTTGTGTTCCTGAACAGCCGAAAAAAAAAAACTCACCAAAAATGTCATAACATCACAACATGTAATCATAATATATGCACAAACGCTTCCGGCCGGGAATCATGAGGAATCCTTTACCAGGGTCGAGAGCTGGGACCACAGTCTCAAAGAAAACAGTGTCAGCCTCCCGCACCAGGTCTTCAGTGCATGTACACAGTCCGGTACGTCCAGTGCCAGCCTCCCGCACCAGACCTCCAGTGAGTGTGCACAGTCCGGTAGCGCCAGTACCAGTACCAAGCCTGGTAGCGCCAGGACCTATTCCTAGCCCTGTGTGGCCAGTGCCAGTTCCCAGCCCGGGTCCTCCTATGCCGGTACCAAGCCGGGGAGCGCCAGTGCCGGTTCCTAGCCCGGTGGCGTCAGGGCCGGTCCCCAGCCCTATGTTCAGTCTCGTTCGGGAAGCGGAGCCTCCCTCCGCGCCGGTGCCCAGTCCGGGACCGGCGTCCTGTACCTCTCCAGGGCAGGAGCCTCACTTCGCACCGGTGCCCAGTCCGGGACCGGCGTCCTGTACAGCTCCAGGGCCAGAGCCTTCCTCTGCGCCGGTGCCCAGTCCGGACCCGGCTCCCAGCCCCGCTCCATGGCCGGAGCCTCCATCTGCTCCAGTGCCCAGTACAGGCGAGGCGTCCAGTCCAGCTCCAGGACCGGAGCCTCCATCTGCGCTGGTGCCCAGGGACCGGTATTCAGCCCAGCTCCGCGGTCAGAGTTTCCCTAGGTCCCTAGTGTGCCCCGTTCTGCTCCCAGATTGGAGCCGCCACTTGACGGGGGGCTACGTCCTGCGCCGGGGCCAGAGCCGCTACCGACGCCAGTTTCCCTCCCTGAGCCTTCCTGTTTATGTTCCGGGGTTTGCGGCCGGGAGTCCGTGCCTTTGGGGAGGGGGTACTGTCAGGTCCTGACCATATGGAGGCCTCTGGCTTCTCTATGTTTGTCACGGTCAGGGCCTGAAAGGAGAGTTCTGTTGGACTCAATGGTGTTTATTGTGTTTGGTCCCCAATTAGAGGCAGCTGCTATGCGTTGTCTCTAATTGGGGATCTTATTTAAGGTTCTCTTTGTGCTGAAACACAAGTTACGGTTGTGTTTCCTTCGGTTTGTTGTTTTCTTAGTTAAATAAAAGTATGACTAACTACTACAGCGTTGCGCCTTGGTCCATTCCTACACACCACCGTGACACTACACTCTATAACGGATTACAAAGGAAGATCCAGTCATGATCTGCCTAATGATGCCCTTCTACCAGACAAACTCAATGCTTTTTATGCATGCTTCAACAAAAAACAACCCAGAGTCATGCACAAGGGCCTCCTTTGACCCATCGGACTGGGTGATCTTGCCCTCCTAGGCCAAAGTGAGTAAGGTTCTTACAGTCGCTCCAGCGTAAGTTTTTTTATACGCCTTTTTTTAGGCCAGTTGCGTAAGAATGCACTCACTGTTTCCAAAATGTGATTGTTGCGCAACAGAACATTTAACCTGCGTTGCCCTCAAACCAAGGCACGTTGCTAATGATCTATTATCTATATGTTTCAACTTGTCAATGTCTAATTATTACATTTTATTTTCTAACAACCAGTGACGACCCGTCATTCAGGGTTTTTGAGTCCCACAGTTTTTGCTAAAAATAAAACGGGCCTGCCTGTTTTGTATGTTATTTAGGCATTAATACGTGTGACATATCAGTTTGCAAACAAAGAAAAAAATATATAATTTAGTTAATAAAGCTGCATACAAACGTGGTCTCTTTTTTTGTTTTCTTCAGTAAGGCAGCTCCAAAATGCAGGTGTTTCAGCCTAGCTCAGTGCTTTCTGTGGTGGTCGACAATTTACTGTCAAATCCTTTTTAATCCTTGTCATATGAAGATAAATAATTAAGAGAAATTATATATAAAACGTATCGGTGCTCATCGCCCATTGGACAGAAACATTACACAGCAAGTTGGAAACCGCAAATTCAAACAATGAGTGGTTTGGAAGGAACCAGTGGCAAACTGCAACCATTGCAGAGCAATCACTAGCCTGATATTCAGTGGAGTGGCTATGTTTTCCCAAGTCTAGGATTGACAAACATTCAACATTGGCCATACTGTCAATAAAGCACACTCAAACCAACTGTTAACTCGGAACTGCAAAATCTGACTTTAGTGAGTTCAAGTCAACTGGGAACTCTGGAAAAATCGAGCTACGACTGGGAAAATACCTTTTGAATGGTCATCCAACTCGGAATTGTAAATCCGTAACTCAAGCCTCTTTCAAGAGCTGTGACCTGAAGATCACTAACGTCATCATGATTTGACCTTGATTTTTTCAGAGTTCCCAGTTGTCTTGAAAGCACCATAAATCCAGAGAATGCCAGACTTTGATTACAAAGTTTGATGACACCTTTGCACACTCTTGGCATTCTCTCACCTGCTTCACCTGGAATGTTTTTCCAACAGTCTTGAAGGAACATGCTGAACACTTGCTGGCTGCTTTTCCTTCACTCTGTGGTCCAACTCATTCCATTCGGGTGATTGTGGAGGCCAGGTCATCTGATGCAGCACTCCATCACTCTCCGTCTTGGTAAAATAGCCCTTACACAGCCTGGAGGTGTGTTGGGTCATTGTCCTGTTGAAAAACAAATGATAGTCCCACTAAGCGCAAACCAGATGGGATGGCGTATCGCTGCAGAATGCTGTGGTAGTCATGAATTCGAAAGAAATCACAGACAGTGTCACCAGCAAAGCACCCCCACCATCACACCTCCTCCATGCTTCACGGTGGGATCCACACATGCAGAGATAATCCATTCACCTACGGTTTGGTTGGAACCAAAAATCTCAAATTTGGACTCATCAGACCAAAGGACAGATTTCCACCGTTCTAATGTCCATTGCTCATTTTTCTTGGCCCAAGCAAGTCTCTTCTTATTATTGGTGTCCTTTAGTAATGGTTTCTTTGCGGTAATTTGACCATGAAGGCCTGATTCACACAGTCTCCTCTGAACAATTTAAGTTGAGACGTGTCTGTTAATTGAACTCTGTGAAGCATTTAATTGGGCTGCAATTTCTGAGGCTGGTAACTCTAATGAACTTATCCTCTGCAGCAGAGGTAACTCTGGGTCTTCCTTTCCTGTGGAGGTCCTCATGAGAGCCAGTTTCATCATAGCGCTTGATGGTTTTTGCGACTGCACTTGAAGAAACTTTCAAAGTTCTTTGAATGTTCTGTATTGAATGATCTTCATGTCTTAAAGTAATGATGGACTGTGTGAGAGCAAAATTACAAGATTATGTTATAATTCTGTTATTGCATCAAATGGTTGTTTTATGGAATAGAATAGGATTCTTCTGAGTTGGGCCTCTGGGGCTTTAATGCTGACAGAGGATTTACGATGCCTTTGGTGATAAAACCTAAAAAGCCGCGTTCCATAGAATGAGTTGGTGTTTGTGTACTGGGAGGTACCAGGGTGGAGATGGCTCGGGAATGATGAGGGGAACCTTGTTTTGGGGACCAGACCCAGGTTTCCACACAATGAGAATAGTCTTTACAGCAGATACTGCTGTGAATTATTAATTTCTTTCATACGAATCCTAACCTTGTGACCCATTCCACACATCTGTTGTTCGTCATGAACATTCAGGAGGATGTGCTATCAAATGCCGTGGCTCAAATCTGCTCGCTGGGTTTTCAACTAATCACCTACGGGGGGGTCCGTTGACCACCCTCATTATTGCAATAATTTATCGATATCAAATAAATATTGAGTTTAAGTATAACTCTGACTTATGTGATAAGTTTGTCTCTCCTCATTTGATAATAAAGTAATTACTGCCACATTTGGTCATTTGAGCATGTACAGTGGGGAGAACAAGTATTTGATACACTGCCGATTTTGCAGTTTTTCCCACTTACAAAGCATGTAGAAGTCTGTAATTTTATCATAGGTACTCTTCAACTGTGAGTGACAGAATCTAAAACAAAAATCCAGAAAATCACATTGTATGATTTTTAAGTAATTAATTAGCATTTTATTGCATGACATAAGTATTTGATACATCTGAAAAGCAGAACTTAATATTTGGTACAGAAACCTTTGTTTGCAATTACAGAGATCATACGTTTCCTGTAGTTCTTGACCAGGTTTGCACACACTGCAGCAGGGATTTTGGCCCACTACTCCATCCAGATCCTTCAGGTTTCGAGGCTGTCGCTGGGCAATACAGACTTTCAGCTCCCTCCAAAGATTTTCCATTGGGTTCAGGTCTGGAGACTGGCTAGGCCACTCCAGGACCTTGAGATGCTTCTTACGGAGCCACTCCTTAGTTGCCCTGGCTTTGTGTTTCGGGTCGTTGTCATGCTGGAAGACCCAGCCACGACCCATCTTCAATGCTCTTACTGAGGGAAGGAGGTTGTTGGCCAAGATCTCGCGATACATGGCCCCATCCATCCTCCCCTCAATACGGTGCAGTCGTCCTGTCCCCTTTGCAGAAAAGCATCCCCAAAGAATGATGTTTCCACCTCCATGCTTCACGGTTGGGATGGTGTTCTTGGGGTTGTACTCATCCTTCTTCTTCCTCCAAACACGGCGAGTGGAGTTTAGACCAAAAAGCTCTATTTTTGTCTCATCAGACCACATGACCTTCTCCCATTCCTCCTCTGGATCATCCAGATGGTCATTGGCAAACTTCAGACGGGCCTGGACATGCGCTGGCTTGAGCAGGGGGACCTTGCGTGCGCTGCAGGATTTTAATCCATGACGGCGTAGTGTGTTACTAATGGTTTTCTTTGAGACTGTGGTCCCAGCTCTCTTCAGGTCATTGACCAGGTCCTGCCGTGTAGTTCTGGGCTGATCCCTCACCTTCCTCATGATCATTGATGCCCCACGAGGTGAGATCTTGCGTGGTGCCCCAGACCGAGAGAGATTGACCGTCATCTTGAACTTCTTCCATTTTCTAATAATTGCGCCAACAGTTGTTGCCTTCTCACCAAGCTGCTTGCCTATTGTCCTGTAGCCCATCCCAGCCTTGTGCAGGTCTACATATTTATCCCTGATGTCCTTACACAGCTCTCTGGTCTTGGCCATTGTGGAGAGGTTGGAGTCTGTTTGATTGAGTGTGTGGACAGGTGTCTTTTATACAGGTAACGAGTTCAAACAGGTGCAGTTAATACAGGTAATGCGTGGAGAACAGGAGGGCTTCTTAAAGAAAAACTAATAGGTCTGTGAGAGCCGGAATTCTTACTGGTTGGTAGGTGATCAAAAACTTATGTCATGCAATAAAATGCAAATGTATTATTTAAAAATCATACAATGTGATTTTCTGGATTTTTGTTTTAGATTCCGTCTCTCACAGTTGAAGTGTACCTATGATAAAAATTACAGACCTCTACATGCTTTGTAAGTAGGAAAACCTGCAAAATCGGCAGAGTATCAAATACTTGTTCTCCCCACTGTAGGTATCTGGCATGCTATACCATATTATAGCAGGCAATAACTATTGTTAAGAAAGAAATGAGATAAGCAGACCTGAACTGAAATAAACAGAGGAAGTGCACAGCTGTAGCCTTCTCTAAGTGGCTGTTGTAGGAGGAGGAGCTCAAGGAAAACCAGTGTTAGTGAACATAAAGTGTGTGATCTCCTTTTTAGAGGTCAAAGAAGTCTCAGCACCACCAACGTCAGTCTCTCAAGGTATGTTCACTTTCAAACTTACAATATATTTTAGGTTGAACAGAGAACAGTAACAAGAGCTTGTGATGCGTGTGATCTGTGTTCTATAGCTGAACTGTTATAATAACTGTACCTAAAAGTTATTCACTTTATACATGACGGTGAACCTGTATGCCTATCCTATAGCCTACTTCCTGCTGTTGAGAGCAATGCATTTTGTTCAAACCATTCCTCATAAGTCCATCAGCCAGATCTCTTAATTTCGGCCGTACGGCTCACTTCGGGTGGCGATGTCTCATAGTGATTTTGGAACATGTGTTATAGCATTGCAGCAATATGGTAGTGTGGTAGGAAAAAACACTCATAAGGCAGTCCAGTCTCAATATATACAAAAGCTTTATTTAAACATGCATGGGAAAACCAATTCAACTCGCTCTTTGTTCTCACAGACATTTTATACAGACCCAGGATGGGTGGGGTGTTTCACATGCCATTCGTATGAGTCAGGTACTTCTACTGACCCCAGAGGCAGCAGACAAATGATACCAAGGATGCACAATTGAGATCATATCAGAGAACAGAGCATATCAGAGAACAGAGCATATCAGAGAACAGAGCATATCAGAGAACAGAGCACTTTTACAGAAACTAAGAGGAAAAGGATGACTTGTCCCTTCTTCAGGTCATATATGATAACATATTAAATGTTCCTCTTCCACTGTGTGTCACCACTCTTTCTTTTGTCCCTCTATCTCATACATTTTTCCCATTGGTAGCCTAGTTGTTAGAGCGGTGGGCCAGTAACCAAATGTCGCTGGTTCGAATACCTGAGCTGACAAGGTGAAAAACCTGCCGATGTGTCCTTGAGCAAGGCATTTAACCCTAATTTTCCGTCATTGTAAATAAGAAAGTGTTCTTAACTGACTTGCCTAGTTAAATAAAGGTCTGATGAAACAAAAATAGAACTGTTTGGCCATAATGACCATCGTTATGTTTGGAGGAAAAAGGGGGAGGCTTGCAAGCTGAAGAACACCATCCCAACCATGAAGCACGGGGGTGGCAGCATCATGTTTTGGGGGTGCTTTGCTGCAGGAGGGACTGGTGCACTTCACAAAATAGATGGCATCTTGAGGAAGGAAAATGATGTGGATATATTGAAGCAACATCTCAAGACATCAGTCAGGAAGTTAAAGCTTGGTCGCAAATGGGTCTTCCAAATGGACAATGACCCCAAGCATACTTCCAAAGTTGTGGCAAAATGGCTTAAGGACAACAAAGTCAAGGTATTGGAGTGGCCGTCACAAAGCCCTGACCTCAATCCTAAAAAACTGAGTGTAAATGTATTTGGTTAAGGTGTACGTAAACTTCTGACTTCAACTGTAGGTCAGGACCTTTTGTGTGCTATTCGGACGGGATTAGTTTTACTGGGGGAGGCCAGTTAATGTAATTATGTGCACGAGCACAAAACACCACATCTGACATTTTAGTCCAGTCCGATTCTGCCATGTCAGTAATTTGTACATGGCAGGAGAGTAGCAATTCCAGCCAAAATAATCTACTGTTTTTTGGCAAACTCCAATGTCCTCTGATAATAAAAATATATACTCTGTAATGTAGCTAGAGACGTTCTCAGACCTACAGTATGTTTTGGTTGAAAAATGAATGCATTTATAAACCTTTTTCTCCTCTCCTCTCCTCTCCTCTCCTCTCCTCTCCTCTCCTCTCCTCTCCTCTCCTCTCCTCTCCTCTCCTCTCCTCTCCCCAGCCATGGACATCATAGAGCCCATCTTGGGCACAGCGAAGAAGATCTATTCTTTATGTGCTGAAGTGAAAGCCAATAAAAAACGCTGTCAGCGTTTGGCCCAGCGTGTGAAAGCCTTGGCAGATACTGTGAGCATGGTAAAGGTGCTGGGGGAAGACCCTGGCCCTGTGGAGAATAGCCTGCAAGAGCTCAAACTCACCCTGGAAAATGCCAAGGACATGGTTGAGAAATACGCCAGCGCCAACTTCATGAACCGCGTCTTTAAGGCCTACAAGCAGGAAGAAGAGTTTGAGAGTTTGACCATGCGCCTGAAAGATTCAGCTCAAGTGCTATCGCTAGCCCTGCAAGTGGATCACAGAGAGAAGCTACAGCAAACGTTCAGAGAGGAGACGCGATTGAGAGAGGATAAGGCGGACAGGGAGAGCGATAATCTGGTGCTGCAGAAATGTGAGAAGCTTCTACCATGCAGTTTTTAGTGCATGGTCACTGCCAGGATGTCTGTGCTGTTTCATGCCGACTACACCATATGTAGCGGTGTGGGTGTGGGTTGACTGGGGGCAATTTCAGGCAGGTGACATTGTACAAATTTATCCCACAGTGCTACATGAGAAAGTGGAAGCAGTGCTTGGGAAAGTGGACTCCACCCAAGAAGATGTAAAATACATGAAAGCCTTTTTGGAAACCTGTAAGTAAACCTCTATAGATAATATATAATAATTATTATATAATCTATAATGTCCAATCTTTATTTGTTTACTACTTCATTTGGAATCTGAGCAACTATTATTTCTCATTTCTCGTTGACCTTGACCAGAGTCTGATGATGAAGGAGATTGTGGGTCTGTTTGCTTGTTCGTTCCTGTGTGGGTTTTATACCTTTCTCCGTTTTTTGTTAGATACTACAAGCACTAAAGTTTCACTCATACAAACAATATTGACGGCACTCTGTACAGATGAAAGTAAACAATTTTTCAACACAGTTTAAATCCTGCACCGGGATGATGGTGTGTTGTAGATAGATAGATAGATAGATAGATAGATAGATAGATAGATAGATAGATAGATAGATAGATAGATAGATAGATAGATAGATAGATAGATAGATAGATAGATAGATAGATAGATAGATAGATAGATAGATAGATAGATAGATAGATAGATAGATAGATACTTTATTGATCCCCGAGGGGGAAATTTCATTGTCAAGCAGCAACAACAAAACATCAGGGCAGGTGCAAAATGCCACAACGAAAGTACACAAAAGACAGATACACGGTACATGATACATAGAGCGGCAGTATGAAAAAGTATAGAAATACAAGATATCTGGAGTGCAAAAAAAAAGCTATAAAAAGACATAGCATAGTATGGGTGGTTGGCTGAATATGTACACTATACATTGGTGGATGTTGGATGGTTAACTATACTATACAGGTTGATGGCAGAGAAATACTTCAGTAGCTAAAAATGCGTATGATATGAGTGAGGGTAATAATAGTTTACTTAATAGACAGACTGGCTAAATGAACAGGTAAGTGAACATTTTGCATGGTTAAATTAACTGTACAGGTAAGTATACATTTATATTTACAGATAAGTGAATACTTAATAATTATTGTCCTGTTGGATCTTTAGTCATCTGTGTTATTGATATGTTGGATCTTTAGTCATCTGTGTTATTGATATGTTGGATCTTTAGTCATCTGTGTTATTGATATGTTGGATCTTTAGTCATCTGTGTTATTGATATGTTGGATCTTTAGTCATCTGTGTTATCGATATGTTGGATCTTTAGTCATCTGTGTTATTGATATGTTGGATCTTTAGTCATCTGTGTTATCGATATGTTATGTTCCTCACATTGACTTTGTTGTGTGTTTCCCATTGACAGCAAAGAAGGCAAGCATTTTAGATCAAGACATCCGAGAGATCAAGCCAGAGGAGCTGATATACGACCTGCCCCAAAAGCCCTTCACCAAAAACGACAACTCGGAGATATTCAAAGGAGAGTACAACAAATTCACAGTGGCCATCAAAAGATACACCTACCCAATGAGCACCAGCCTGAGGTACGTAGCGTAGCATACAAGACGTCTCGGAGAGGTCTCGTAATATCAACTTCAGTGCTAAACATCTATTTGTTTAATGGGTTATGTTTGTCGCCACACAGTCAGGTGAGGAGCATCTTTAAAAAGGAAGTGGAGACTATGAAACGCTTTGAATCACCAAACATCCTGCGGATGTTTGGGATCTGTGTCCAGGAAGAAAGCGGTAAGTAAGCTTCTCTATTTGTTTTACAGTATGTGAAATAGTAACACATTTAAGACAGGATATAATCACCAAATGTGATGATGATGTGCCCTTGTTGCATTTAATAATCCTCTTCGCTACCCTTGTTGTCCCGTAGGACCCAATCCAAACTTCCTCATTGTCATGGAGTTTTGTGAGAAGGGCAGTCTGAGAGAGGTGCTGGATTCCCAAAGCAAGCTGCCCTGGGACAGAAAGGCTCGCATGAGTCTGGATGCAGCACAGGGCCTCTACAGGTGTACCGTCATAGAAGTGAATGTGTTTACCCTGTGCCCTACACAAGTAGACCTATTGCACATGACACATAGAGCACCATCTCCATCATATTGGTTCCATAAATGTGTAATATTGATACAATAAAGAATCAATCTATAGTCCAGGCACCTTCCTTTTCTAATCTCTACCCTTCCCATTCGACCTCTCCAAAAGTACAAAGGCCAATAGCTGTTTAATAAAGTCACAGGTAACACGGCAAGTTCAATTTGGTCTATGATCCACCTACTAAAACCTCTGTCCACCAATATTGTTACTTCTTCACTAAAACAACTCTCTCACCAAAGTTCACAGCACTAGAACGTGTCCTCTGATCCACGTTGAGCTGTCATGACTAGCTAATATCTCCATCTCCATAGGTTGCACCAGTCTGAGGAGAAGTTTAAAGTGCATGGATGCATCAACAGTAGCACGTTCCTGGTAGATGCCGGGTGCAGAGTGAAGGTATGAGGTTCAATGCAGTCCTCTACACAGCCATATGTGTTGGCACCACAAATTGACAAACCCAGAAAGTAAGGCAACTGTTAAATAGAGGCACATATGCATAAGATAGTGTAGTTGAAGATATCTTGTGTAGTTGAAGATATCTTGTGTAGTTGAAGATATCTTGTGTAGTTGAAGATATCTTGTGTAGTTGAAGATATCTTGTGTAGTTGAAAATATATTGTGTAGTTGAAGATATCTTGTGTAGTTGAAGACATCTTGTGTAGTTGAAGATATCTTGTGTAGTTGAAGATATCTTGTGTAGTTGAAAATATCTTGTGTAGTTGAAGATATCTTGTGTAGTTGAAGATATCTTGTGTAGTTGAAGATATCTTGTGTAGTTGAAGATGTGTAGATGATGTTCTATGTTTACAGTGTTGTAGTACTCTGTCGCAATGTCATTGTTTTGCGTTCTTTTGTGCGTGGTCAGCTGGCAGGTTTTGAGCTGGCCCAAACAGAGACGTCGTTGAAGAGGACTAAGGACAGGAAGAGCAGCTTCTTATGCTACAGCGCCCCTCAGCAGCTTGAGAGTATCAACCATGAATACAACAAGGAATGTGAGATGTACAGGTCAGCTTCCAATCACACTTACAACACACTCTCAACTATTGTAAATGTCAAAATCACAGAAATAATTTTTATGTTGAAATGTTCTGTTGGTGTAATGCAGGCCCGAAGTCTACTGCAAGTTCACTCTGTTTAAAATGCTGTGTTCTTTGCAGTTTTGGCATTGTCCTGTGGGAGATTGCAACCCGCAATATTCCTTTCAAAGGTGTGTCAACTTCATTCATTTAAATGCTGTGTGTAACAAACACTACCAGTAATACCAGTGATACTGAATATCTAAAAACGGCATGGTTGGGTTCTTTCCAAAGGCATACGGTAGTTGCTCTGTCATATTTAGAAATGTATCATTACATCTGTGTTTTCTCTTGTTCTTATGATCAGGCTGCTCACGTGAAGAGGTGTATCAGAGGGTGTGTAAAGAAAAATATACTGAACCTCTTCCTGAAGATTGCCCTGAACAGTTGGGAGAACTGATCAACAACTGTCGCGCCTACGACAGCTTCTACAGGCCAACGGCAGGAGGTAATACAACACCACTAAATGGTATATGATGAATGTATAGGAACATACATTTCTTTCAGCTGTTCAATATGGATTCCTATTTATCCTCTGTTATCCTTGTTTCTTATTTCCGTCCTTACAATCATCATTAAGAGGTGTTCTAATACCCAGGACAGATTGAGTAATCAAGTTTTCTCTGTTCCACAGTGTTGGTGGACAAGCTCCGCAGAGTGGTGAAGCAGTTGGAGGAGGACTAACAGACAAGGAGGTTTCCATCTCCAGAGTTCTCAGAAACATGGATGGAGAAGATAAAAAACAAGAACCGCTATCATCCCCACTCCCCAGGTCAAAGGAAGACCAACTGACCCCTTATTGAAAAAACTGGCTTCTGGCAAACGTTTTCACATGCAAATTAGTTTTGGGCCAAAACTGTTGCATTTGGGGCTCCCAAGTGGTGCAGTGGTCTAAGACACTGCATCTCAGTGCTAGAGACGTCACTACAGACAACCTGGTTCGAATCCAGAATGTATCACAACCGGCCGTGATTGGGAGTCCCATAAGGCGGCGCACAATTGGCCCAGCATCGTCCGAGTTTGGTGTAGGCTGTCATTGTAAATAAGAACTTCTGGGAAACTTGTGGCAGACATTATATTGCTTGCTGCAAAAACAATCCAGTGTGTTGACTTGTGACATAAACCCAGCACATTGGGTTGAGGGATTGACCCAGCACATTGGGTTGAGGGATTGACCCAGCACATTGGGTTGAGGGATTGACCCAGCACATTGGGTTGAGGGATTGACCCAGCACATTGGGTTGAGGGATTGACCCAGCACATTGGGTTGAGGGATTGACCCAGCAGCTGTGTAATGATTTATGTAATCCTTCTATTATTTTCAGTGTAATCCTAATTTCAATTTTGCTTATAATTTTGGGCTTCTCTATCATCCCACCCCCCCTCCCTTTCGTACACACACAATCAAGATACAATATTGGATGTCAAATAATTATTTTATATTTGTATTTTATTTCAGAACATACATCAGAGCACGTCAGAGAATTCTCCACAATGTTCAAGAATATATAGCAAATTGAAACAAAACCCTATTGTCTAAGTATGTGTTATTTCACAAGATAAGATTAAATAAGATACGATTGAGTATTTAAAATAAATTGTTGTGATATAATGAAAGAGTACCAGAACTCACTTCAATCCAGCTAGAACAGACAATGTAATTATATATGAATCATACAAATATATAAAGATTTGTGCAACAGTACAGTATTTTAATTACATTCAAACAAACACATACCATAATGTAGGGAAAAAGCTAGCAAAAATGCATTAAAATAAATAATAATACATTTAACAGAACTATAAATAGTGCCTTAAGAGCATATTAGCATCAGAATATGAAGGAGATACCTAGTCAGTTGTACAACTGAATGCATTCAACTGAAATGCGTCTTCCACATTTAACCCCAACCTCTGAATCAGAGAGACACTCATGGCTCAACCATCCATTGATTTATTAATTAACAGGAACATAAACGCTTCGTTCTGTCACTTCTCAGCAGTGGAACAGCAACAGAACAACATACAAGAGCAGATACGTATCCACTATTGTTTAGTGGAGAAAAGACAGGCTTGCAACAGTCTTACTGCGGGGGATTCTGTTCCACTGCTGATACACAACAGTCTTACTGCGGGGGATTCTGTTCCACTGCTGATACACAACAGTCTTACTGCGGGGGATTCTGTTCCACTGCTGATACACAACAGTCTTACTGTGGGGGATTCTGTTCCACTGCTGATACACAACAGTCTTACTGTGGGGGATTCTGTTCCACTGCTGATACACAACAGTCTTACTGTGGGGGATTCTGTTCCACTGCTGATACACAACAGTCTTACTGCGGGGGATTCTGTTCCACTGCTGATACAGTCTTACTGCGGGGGATTCTGTTCCACTGCTGATACAGTCTTACTGCGGGGGATTCTGTTCCACTGCTGATGCAGTCTTACTGCAGGGGATTCTGTTCCACAACAGTCTTACTGCGGGGGATTCTGTTCCACAACAGTCTTACTGCAGGGGATTCTGTTCCACAACAGTCTTACTGCGGGGGATTCTGTTCCACAACAGTCTTACTGCGGGGGATTCTGTTCCACTGCTGAAAGTCTTACAGTTCTATTTGTTTCATCAGACCAGAGGACATTTCTCCAAAAAGTACGATCTTTGTGCAGTTACAAACCGTAGTCTGGCTTTATGGAGGACCAAAAGTATCTATATCCACAGTAAAATGAGTCCTATATCGACATAACCTGAAAGTCCGCTCAGCAAGGAAGAAGCCACTGCTCCAAAACCGCCATAAAAATCCAGACTACGGTTTGCAACTGCACATGGGAACAAAGATCGTACTTTTTGGAGAAATGTCCTCTGGTCTGATTAAACAAAAATAGAACTGTTTGGAGGGAAAAGGGGGAGGCTTGCAGCCGAAGAACACCATCCCAACCGTGAAGCACTGAGGTGGCAGCATCATGTTGTGGGGGTGCAGGAGGGACTGGTGCACTTCACAAAATAGATGGCATCATGTGTTACGCACGCCTCCCGAAGGAGGGAACGCAACACCCTGCTACACGTAAGCCCAGTGGAATGGGGAGAAAGTATGGGGTCGTGGGTGCAAGTAAGGGTGACAGAGGCCACAATACCGTTAAAACAATGGATTTTATTTATCCAAAACAGGAAGTGAGGGAAAAGGGGCTGGACGGGACCAAAGCAAAGAACCAAACCTCTAATATGCCTTAACTGTCAACACATCTTACCTGAACTAGCACCATAATGCTGGTGCTCTAACCAAAATACAGGGGGTGGTCCGCCCAGGTCTTACCTAGTGTATATAGACAAGTAAACTCTACGGGTGGTGTACGCCCATGGGCCTCTTGCCAAGCACAATGGCGTTCCCCTTCCCCCTGGGAACAAATGAAAAAGGTAGTTAGCCCAAATTATAATGTTACAAATGACACGAATCCTCTCTCTTAACAAACAAATTCTAATACACTACTCAATCACATTTAACAGCTCAAACACTCCAAATATCTAAATACTAATTCTCAAAGATCTCACACACAAGCAGCACATCTCGCAAACCAGCCAGAGAGAGAGAGAACAGCTCAAACAACTGAGGCTTAAATAAGGGTGAGCCAGCTGCAGCTACTGACGAGTGGGCGGAGTCAGGTCTTCCAGAGTGGAGAATCCCACCAATCAGCTATTGCAACTGGACCTGGAGGCCATCTTGCCTGGAACAAACTCACACATTGAAACACTGAAACAAAGTACAAACAAATATAGGGACACAGAGCAACACAACACACTGGGGACGTAACAATGAGGAAGGAAAATGATGTGGATATATTGAAGCAACATCTCAAGACATCAGTCAGGAAGTTAAAGCTTGGTCGCAAATGGGTCTTCCAAATGGACAATGACCCCAAGCCTACTTCCAAAGTTGTGGCAAAATGGCTTAAGGACAACAAAGTCAAGGTATTGGAGTGGCCATCACAAAGCCCTGACCTCAATCCTATAGAACATTTGTGGGCAGAACTGAAAAAGCGTGTGAGCAAGGAGGCCTACAAAACCTTATTTGGCTAAGGTGTATGTAAACTTCCGACTTCAACTGTACTCATTCCAGGAGTTTTCTATATTTTTGCTATTTTCTACATTGTACAATAATAGTGAAGACATCAAGACTATGAAATAACACATATGGAATCATGTAGTAACCAAAAAAATGCTAAACAAATCAATATAGATTTTATATTTGAGATTCTTCAAAGTAGCCGCCCTTTCCCTTGATGACAGCTTTGCACACTCTTGGCAATCTGACCAAATGTTTCTTTGTTTTCTAGTCCAACAGGAGTGCATCCCTCAGGCCGTACGGTGCATGGACGTCCTGTAACACTGTGATCACTGTATATAGCCTCATTATTACTTGTTCTTATTTTTCATTTTTTACTAAAAGTTTATTTAGTAAATATTTTCTTAACTCTATTTCTTAAAACGGCACTGTTGGTTAAGGGCTTGTAAGTAAGCATCTCACTGTAATGTCTACACCTGTTGTATTGTTGGTTAAGGGCTTGTAAGTAAGCATCTCACTGTAAGGTCTACACCTGTTGTATTGTTGGTTAAGGGCTTGTTAGTAAGCATCTCACTGTAAGGTCTACACCTGTTGTATTTGGCGCATGTGACAAATAAAAAATGTATTTGATTAGCGTCCAGTTGAAGAGACTACAGCAGATCGATCATTTGGACAGATAGATCAGTAACTCATCAGATGTGATACAATATTGTCTACAACATGAATTTGTAGATATATCTGCACAGTATGTTTGTCATGTTTGTGTAAGGTTATCATGACTTAAGTTTGGTTGTTGAGGGACCCCTTTTCACATTGTCCAAGGTGTGTTTGTGTTATGATAAACACTGCATTTTCTGTCCAGATAAAAATGGTGTAAAACATTACATTTTTAGATGCATAGAAATGTTGACTTGTCCCCTTGTCCCCATGTTTTAGACATGAGGCGTGACATGCGGAACATCACACCCCACGAGAAGCAGTGCATGATCAATGCCACCCTCAGCAAGGGGATCTACAGGAAGTGATGGCTCTCCCATCCTTAGATGTAATCTCTCTCTCTGTCCGGATGATTTTCGTAGGGTGTGTGCTATCCAACTCATTGAAGTTCCGGGCATGAGGGATGATGCCAGATGCCAGGATAGCAGGTAGCCCTTTGCTTTGATGTTGCTTTGGTTTGATGTTGGCAGGCAATTTGAAATATTGTCAGTTAATAATTTAACTTATACTGGCTGGCTAGTTAGCTGACAAACTAACATACTCTGCGGAGATGAACTACACTGAACAAAAATATAAACGCAACATGTAAAGTGTTGGTCCCATGTTTCATGAGCTGAAATAAAAGATCCCAGAAATGTTCCATACCTACAAAAAGCTTTTTTCTCTCAATTTTGTTCACAAATTTGTTTACATACCTGTTAATGATAATTTCTCCTTTGCCCAAGATAATCCATCAACGTGACAGCTGTGGCATATCAAGAAGCTGATTAAACCGCATGACCATGACACAGGTGCACCTTGTGCTGGGGACAATAAAAGGACACTAAAAAAAAATGTGTAGTTTCGTCACACAACACAATGCCACAGAAGTTGAGGGAGCATGCAATTTGCATGCTGGCTGCAAAAATTTCCATCAGAGCTGGTGCCAGATAATTGAATGTTAATTTCGCTACCAAAATCCACCTCCAACATTGTGGGGCCGGTTGGACGTACGAGTTTGATTTGATTGATGTCATTACAATAAACTGTAATTTTCAATTGAGGACAAGTGCAGTTTTTCCATGAACTTTTAATTGATAACTTGGGATTTTATCACTTGACATATCAATCATATTGTATGCAGGAGGATTGAGCGCTGACCAAGACTAGCTCTTAGGAAACTCAGCAGTATTTTGTTTGCTTATGTACTTTTCTTTACGTTATTAGCTCAGGAATTGTTTTGTGCCATTACATACAGAACTATTGGATATTAGAGCGGTGGTAACTCTCCTAAACCAGCAGCATTACGACGAGGATTACAACTCCAGAGCAAATCCTTTGTTCACTCTCCACGTGCAATTGAACTTATTCCAGATGCCGAAACAAAACAACAACGCCGGGGAAGAAGAGGTACTCGAGGAGGCCTCCTGGTCCGACTCAGGAAGCGTGCACACCACCCACCGCTCCCGAGTATTTTACTCGCTAATGTCCAATCTCTGGATAATAAGGTTGATGAGCTTAGAGCGAGAGTTGCTTTTCAGCGAGACACTAGGGACTGTAACATACTCTGCTTCACAGAAACATGGCTTTCTGGAAATGTTCTGTCTGACACCAAAAAGCCAGCAGAAGGGCGGAGGTATATGTTTCATGATTAATGATTTATGGTGTAAATGTGATAACATACAGGAACTCAAGTCCTTCTGTTCATCCAAGTAAGAATAATGCTGACCGTTCTTCCTCCCGAGGGAATGTTCGACAATCATAGCGACAGCCGTGTATATCCCCCCTCAAGCCGATACCACGTCGGCCCTCAAAGAACTTCATTGGACTTTATGTAAACTGGAAACCACATATCCTGAAGCTGTATTTATTGTAGCTGGGGATTTTAACAAAGCAAATCTGAGGATAAGGCTCCCGAAATGATATCAACACATCGACTGTCGTACTCGCGGGGCTAACACATTGGATCATTGCTACACTTCCTTCCAAAATGCATTTTCGGGCAAATCAGACCACCACTCCATCTTACTCCTCACCTCCTATCGGCAGAAACTCAAACAGGAAGTTCCCATTGTTAGGTCTATTCAACGCTGGTCTGACCAATCGGAATCCACACTTCATGATTGTTTTGGTCACGTGGACTGGGACATGTTCAGGTTAGCTTCAGATAATAATATCGACATATATACAGACACAGTGAATGAGTTTATAAGGAAGTGCATAGGAGATGTTGTACCCACTGTGACTATTAAGACAAGAAGACTGGGAATATGGAAGAATGCAAACAGTGAAGTTATTTCCTCCGCAATGCAATGTCGGTATAGGGACAAAGTTGAGTCACAGTTCAACGGCTCAGACACGAGACGCATGTGGCAGGGTCTACAGACAATCACAGATTATAAAAGGAAAACCAGCCACGTCGCGGACACCGACGTCTCGCTTCCAGTTAGGCTGAACACCTTCTTCGCTCGCTTTGAGGATAATACAGTGCCACCAACGCGGCCCGCTACCAAGGACTGTGGGCTCTCCTTCTCAGTGGCTGACGTGAGTAAGACATTTAAGCGTGGCCCAGATGTTATCCCTAGCCGCGTCCTCAGAGCATGCGCAGATCAGCTGGCTGTTATGTTTACGAATATATTAAATCTCTCCCTATCCCTGTCTGTTGTCCCCACATGCTTCAAGATGGCCCCCATTGTCCCTGTACCTAAGAAAGCAAAGGTAACTGAACTAAATTACTATTGCCCAAATCTGGTGTGGACAGTTTCAGAGTATACGCAGATTCCTGATCCATACCGCTCAAAAGCATACTTATAAAAAATGTGTTTTTTAAAAATGTAATTTTCTAATTTAGCTTCCTTCAACTTTCTCCCTTTTTGATATCGTTCCACAAAGAATTCCATTATTTTATTTGTTACATTTTCATTGATATCCACGCCCTGTTTTTGTTTCAACATAGCAAATATATTTTTAAATTCACATTCCATACTTTCTCGAGTATATCTCATCTTTCCAGTTTTTATGCGTCCCGTAAGAAGAATAAAGGATACAGCTTATGTCAAAAAGTGAATGATGGCCTATTTTTAGTGCCCGGTGATATGTCCTTATATGCTCATCCTGTCCGGATGTTCTCACTCTATCGTGTGAGTGCTTATGTCACATGATATTGCAGCTGCTCATTTGAAGTAAATTTAGGTGGTGCTTATGTAACATGATAGTGCAGCTGTATCCTTTTAAGTAAAGCAAATGTTTGCAATAAACATGTCCTGGTGATTGGTGGGTAGTGACCTTGTTGAACTGTAGAATGTGTTTGAACATTTGAAACAGTTGTGAATTTATGTATTGAATGGGGGTGGGCTGAATTTGAGTTTGAAAAGTTTAAACAGGTGGGAATGTTTTGTAGTGAACTTATGGAGTGAGCTTGTGAGCCCTTGTAGAATGAAAAAAAAATATCAAGAGGGATAAACGACATAAAACATGGCTCCTAGACCAGTTCTCTGCATATTGTGTCCTTGAAACAAGTGGAAAATCTTTTCCAACACAAAGATGGACCCTTCTGTCCTCGAGACATAACTTGGGTTCAACTGATAGGTAGGCTGATATATCCGGGAAAAGGAAATATACAAAACGTGGAAGGCCCTGGAGGTCCAGCGTGGAGAGGCCTTGTCTGAGGCCCTCACAGGTTGAAGATGGTGATTTGGAGACTGATGGAGGTGTTGGGTTACAATAGAAAGGAATTAAAAAATAATGATGCATATAAACATGTATTGTGTAGTAATGTGTAGTAATGTTTAATAATGTGTAGTAATGTGTAGTAATGTGTAGTAATGTGTAGTAATGTGTAGTAATGTGTAGTAATGTTTAATAATGTGTAGTAATGTGTAGTAATGTGTAGTAATGTGTAGTAATGTTTAATAATGTGTAGTAATGTGTAGTAATGTGTAGTAATATGTAGTAATGTTTAATAATGTGTAGTAATGTGTAGTAATGTGTAATAATGTTTAATAATGTGTAGTAATGTGTAGTAATGTGTAGTAATGTGTAGTAATATGTAGTAATGTTTAATAATGTGTAGTAATGTGTAGTAATGTGTAGTAATGTGTGGTAATGTGTGGTAATGTGTGGTAATGTTTAATAATTATAACACGTTTAAATGTTGGTAGTAACATTTTTTAATGAAATATCCGTCTCTCTCTCTGTCTCTCTCTCTTGGGTATGTGTGTGTGTGTTTGTGGGTTTTGTTTTTGGGGTGTGTGTGTGTGTGTGTGTGTGTCTGTGTCTGTGTGTGTCTGTGTGTGGGTGTGTGTGTGGGGGGGGGGGTGGGTGTGTGAGAGACAGGATTTATACATCTTTTTTGCAAAAAACATAACCTATAGTTTATTTATTTATTGTATAGTACACTTTTTAATAATAATGTTTAAATGTAGGTATTAACATATTTTGAAGAAATAAAGGTTTTAAAATGTAATTTACCTTGAATGAAACCTCTCTCCCTCTGTCTGTCTCAGCGGTCTGTTCATCTCTGTTTCTCTATACACAAGAGCCAAGGGTTGCTGGAAGATGTGTATGTGTGTGTGTCTTTGTAAACAACTGTCTGAAAACAGCTGTTTTGGCCTGTCCGAGGATGGCATGAACTTTGGCTCTGAACGTGTATGTATTTGTGTTTGAATCAATGTTTTTTTAAACCTGTCTAACCTCTGACCTTGAAAAAGAGTTCTCATCATATACTTATATATTAGTTAGTGAAAATTAATGGTTCATTGGGAGGTCTGAAAACCAGCTGTTTGGGTGTCCGAGGATCTCGTGACCTCTGGCTCTCCCCTAGGTGTTGTTTTTTTTTAAACTGTCTTAACCTCCAAAAGACTTCTCAGTAAATCCCTATGAATGGTAAACACATTTTTACAGGCCGTACACAGTAGTTCACTGTACCTAATGGCACCTCAGAACAACTGTTTTCAGACAGTTGTCTCAGTCAATCACACCATCCGCTTTTTGAAAGGCTAATTGTACTCTTTCAGATGGGGCCCTTTAAGATCATAGTACACCCTTAATAACCTTTTAATGCAGGGGGCTAAATCATGGGGTTTCTTGGTATTCTTAAACAAATTTACTGTGAAACAAAAGCGTACATTATTATGGACTTAAAAAAAGCAGACACCGGTAACATGTCAGATATACTTTAAATGTGTTAATTTTTTAGTCTGCATCCCAATATGACACTTAAAATACATCACAGAAGACTGAAATGTAACAAAATGCATATTGTGTTTATTGAGCTGTACACTGAGATGCTCAGGTGGTCAATATTCCCCTCCAGTGATTCCCCAACATCTTGTCAACATGGGACCCCAAAGATTTAGCAGATATCTTATACCAATCTATCTTTAAAGACGTTTATCCATAACAAGGCCTAGGCGGCCCCTATAATGTCCAAAAATCTCTCCAAAATGTAAAATGTTTTAAGCGGCAGGGCCATAAAAGGCTCCCAGAGGCAGGGCCATAAAAGGCTCCCAGAGGCAGGGTAATAAAAGGCTCCCAGAGGCAGGGCCATAAAAGGCTCCCAGAGGCAGGGCCATAGACACCCACGCACACACACCCACCCACACACACCCACACACACCCAACCAAACACACACCCACCCACCCACCCACACCCACCCACACACACACACCCACACACCCACACACACACACACACCCACCAACCCACACCCACCCACCCACAAACCCACCCACCCACCCACCCACAGGCCCTATGTCCAGAAATTACATTTTAAAATCCTTTATTACTTCAAAAATGTTACTAGCTACATTTAAACATTATTATTAAAAGTTTACTATGCATTATGAAAATATAACTCGTTTTTTAAATCAACCTTTATATAAATGCTACATATTATTATTACCCCAAAACTACACTTTAATAACCATTAAATGTTTACATGTATAATTGTTTTGTTGTAGGAAAGATGTACAGTGGGGAGAACAAGTATTTGATACACTGCCGATTTTGCAGGTTTTCCTACTTACAAAGCATGTAGAAGTCTGTAATTTTTATCATATGTACTCTTCAACTGTGAGTGACGGAATCTAAAACAAAAATCCAGAAAATCACATTGTATGATTTTTAAGTAATTAATTTGCATTTTATTGCATGACATAAGTATTTGATACATCAGAAAAGCAGAACTTAATATTTGGTACAGAAACCTTTGTTTGCAATTACAGAGATCATACGTTTCCTGTAGTTCTTGACCAGGTTTGCACACACTGCAGCAGGGATTTTGGCCCACTCCTCCATACAGACCTTCTCCAGATCCTTCAGGTTTCGGGGCTGTCGCTGGGTAATACGGACTTTCAGCTCCCTCCAAAGATTTTCTATTGGGTTCAGGTCTGGAGACTGGCTAGGCCACTCCAGGACCTTGAGATGCTTCTTACGGAGCCACTCCTTAGTTGCCCTGGCTGTGTGTTTCGGGTCGTTGTCATGCTGGAAGAGCCAGCCACGACCCATCTTCAATGCTCTTACTGAGGGAAGGAGGTTGTTGGCCAAGATCTCGCGATACATGGCCCCATCCATCCTCCCCTCAATACGGTGCAGTCGTCCTGTCCCCTTTGCAGAAAAGCATCCCCAAAGAATGATGTTTCCACCTCCATGCTTCACGGTTGGGATGGTGTTCTTGGGGTTGTACTCATCCTTCTTCTTCCTTCAAACACGGCGAGTGGAGTTTAGACCAAAAAGCTCTATTTTTGTCTCATCAGACCACATGAATTTCTCCCATTCCTCCTCTGGATAATACAGATGGTCATTGACACATTTCAGACGGGCCTGGACATGCGCTGGCTTGAGCAGGGGGACCTTGTGTGCGCTGCAGGATTTTAATCCATGACGGCGTAGTGTGTTACTAATGGTTTTCTTTGAGACTGTGGTCCCAGCTCTCTTCAGGTCATTGATCAGGTCCTGACGTGTAGTTCTGGGCTGATCCCTCACCTTCCTCATGATCATTGATGCCCCACGAGGTGAGATCTTGCATGGTGCCCCAGACCGAGGGAGATTGACCGTCATCTTGAACTTCTTCCATTTTCTAATAATTGTGCCAACAGTTGTTGCCTTCTCACCAAGCTGCTTGCCTATTGTCCTGTAGCCCATCCCAGCCTTGTGCAGGTCTACAATTTTATCCCTGATGTCCTTACACAGCTCTCTGGTCTTGGCCATTGTGGAGAGGTTGGAGTCTGTTTGATTGAGTGTGTGGACAGGTGTCTTTTATACAGGTAACGAGCTCAAACAGGTGCAGTTAATACAGGTAATGAGTGGAGAACAGGATGGCTTCTTAAATAAAAACTAACAGGTCTGTGAGAGCCGGAATTCTTACTGGCTGGTAGGTGATCAAATACTTATGTCATGCAATAAAATGCAAATTAATTATTTAAAAATCATACAATGTGATTTTCTGGATTTCTGTTTTAGATTCCGTCTCTCACAGTTGAAGTGTACCTATGATAAAAATTACAGACCTCTACATGCTTTGTAAGTAGGAAAACCTGCAAAATCGGCAGTGTATCAAATACTTGTTCTCCCCACTGTATAAGTCTTAATGTTTCTCTCTGCTTGTAACCTGACACCCTGTTTCTCACCCACCCCCCCCCCCCCACACACACACACCCACCCCACACACACACCCCACACACACACACACACCCCACACACACACACACACACCCACCCCCCACACACACCCACCCCACACACACACACCCCACACACACACACCCACCCCCCCCCCCCCCCCCCCCCCCCACACACACACACACACACACACCCCACACACACACCCCACACACACACACCCACCCCACACACACACCCCACACACACACACCCACCCCACACACACACACACCCCACACACACACACACACACACACACACACACACACACACACACACACACACACACACACACACCACCTAAATTTACTTCAAATGAGCAGCTGCAATATCATGTGACATAAGCACTCACACGATAGAGTGAGAACATCCGGACAGGATGACCATATAAGGACATATCACCGGGCACTAAAAATAGGCCATCATTCACTTTTTGACATAAGCTGTATTCTTCTTACGGGACGCATAAAAACTGGAAAGATGAAATATACTCGAGAAAGTATGGAATGTGAATTAAAAAAGATATTTGCTATTCTTGAAACAAAAACAGGACGTGGAAATCAATGAAAATTTAACAAATAAAATAATGGAATTCTTTGTGGAACGATATCAAAAGGAGAGAAAGTTGATA
The DNA here is from genome assembly GCA_023634145.1 of Thymallus thymallus. Lineage (NCBI taxonomy): Eukaryota > Metazoa > Chordata > Actinopteri > Salmoniformes > Salmonidae > Thymallus > Thymallus thymallus. Next base: position 3,266,358 of record CM042413.1, read on the forward strand.
CTTGACCCCACATCCCCAGTTAAGACAAAGGATATACAAGTATTATCTTGCATTTCTGACAATGAGGTGAGGGAAATGTATTCGAAAGTTATATTGATGTTGGATGATTTAGCAGGCAGGATAGAGAGGATAATAGACAGGAAGACAATGGGACCTTTGTCAACAATTAACATTTGCTGAATTGTCACAAATCACGAAAGATGCACCAATGCAAACAGATTTATAAATCGGTGTCTCACAACTTTAATGCATGGTTCTATGAGTGGCAAAGACGTGAGATACATTCTGAGTATGCTTATGTCCAATATTAAAATGGACACATTGATAGTGTCATGTTATAATTAATCCTATGATGACGATGGCCCTAAACGTGGAACGGATCCAGAAACCAGGTTTCCTTGGCTACATAAATATCATAAAGATGTTCATATCGAATAACTCTAAGAATTCAAGGAAAATGCTAGTCAAGACCGAGATATTGCCCAATTATTAAATTGCAAAAGTAAACCCACCGAAACAATGTCGGAATACGCAACACGTTTTCAAAAAACAGGTAAAGAGGAAGCTCAATTAGAAATTAGAAACACATTTCTTATAAGCATGTTTTTGAACGCCATGGATCAGGAATCAGCTTATACTCTGAAACTGTCCACACCAGATTTGTATTCAGTCGAACCAGTAAAATTGTTGAAGATAATGAAGGAATTAGAAGCAGTGGGATTATTCACCGCGCAGAAACCAATAATTCAAGCATTAGAACTACCACAATACACACAGCCGGACAAAACAGTGCCATTACAACAACCTAGGAATGAGCTATTCAGACCGTACAATAATGATCCCCAGACAGGCAGATACAATAGTAATTTCAGAGGAGGAAGGATGTTTAGCAGAGACATAAGATACTTGCAATTCTTGTAAAAGAAGAGGACACTGGTTCCAAGAATGTACTGTAAAATTGCAGGATGAGGACAGAGATAAATATGGCCAGAGGGAGAATTGGTATCCTCCAACAGCACAGCAAAATGTTAATCAACCACAGATAACCTCTGAACAGACACATTGCCCCAACCAACCCCTAGGCAGGAGATTCCGTCTAATTTATTATGGAAGAAATTACGTTTGCTACCGATAGACATGGAGAAGGTTAAATGTATAGTTCATGCCCCACAATTGCACATTTCGGATAGACCATCAGAAATACCAATTAAGTTTGTGCGTATCTGGAAAAATATATATTTGTTTTGGTAGATACAGGAGCAACTCTGTCAAGCTTAAGGCAGCAGGATTTATGTTGTCCTTTAAGTAATCAAAAGGTCCAGTGTTTCGGAATTAGCGGAACTCCGCAAATTGATCCTACAGTACATCTCTCACATTGCAAATTGATTTGGACGATATTACATTTCAGCATTCATTTATAGTAAGCGCTGCAACTCCTATGGCGTTAACGGGACGTGACCTTCTAAGCAAACTTAATGCAACCATTTTCTGTTCACCAGATAGCATCGAGGTGCACATTCCGCCAAATAGAGCACATCAACTATTTTCTAATAACAATCAAAGTACCCATAAGGCTACATCTACACTGTTAGAGGCAGAGCTAGTGACAAAATGATTTACAATGGACGGAATAAAGAGACTGGCGTCATGCCGCTGCGGCAGACAGAATCATACACTTGAAAGCTGTAAATATTCCTTTTTCAGATAAAGTCAGTGATGCAGAAAAAATGCCGGAAATCCGAGTAAGTATCCAGTCTTTATTAAGCAATAGCCTTTATCATGGGAAAAATAAGAAGGAATTAGACCAGTTATTGAAAGTCTACTGCAACAGGGAGTGATTTACAAAGGCATGTCACCTAATAATACTCCTATTAACCCGATTTTGAAACCTGGAAGTTATAAATATCGCTTTAAACAGGATTTAAGGAAAATGAATGAAGCCATAATACCTATTTCACAGATTGTCCCTGATACTAATTCGATATTAACTGCATTGCCTGCTAGTTCGAAATTGTATACGGTAGTTAATGTATGCTATGCATATTTTTTATTTACCTCTACATGAAAACACACAAAATGTATTTGCTTTTACATATAGAACGGAACAGTACATTTCAGCATCAGTCTATAGCTCAGCTGTAAATAGGCACTTGGCTCAGTTTTGTCAGGCAGCTCTTATTTCTCTGGAATACATCCTGAGGAATGGCTGTTGATTTGTATCCCCTGACATGGTGAAAGCGATCAAGGACATTGAGAGGCCACAAAATAAGACTCAAATGTTATCCTTTTTGGGACTATTGGATTACTGTCAGAGTTGAATGCGCAGTATATGATGCGATGCTCCTGAAGTCATTCTGTGGACTGATTTAAATGAAACACTCCTTTCGTCATATCAAGTATCTTCGGTGTAATTCTCCAGCACAGTTTACCGGAAGTGAACAGTCCATCTCTAGGTGGCAGAGGATGAGGATGTCGCTTCGGCTGTGTTAACTCTTACGCATGGAGATGGATGGCATGCTACCAATTGCATATTTTAGTAAAACGTTACCACTAATTGTTAAAGGAATGTCGTCATGTTTGCACTCTGTCACGACTGCTGTATTCATGGTTGAACAATCCCAAACCATCGTTTTAGCGCATCCAATGATATTACATACATCACATACGGTGAATATCATTTACTACAGAACACATGACGAGTCACAGACGTAGCAATTATGAAGATATTGTTTGACAGGCACTCAAAACCTAATTATTGCTACTGCAACACATACAAACTCTGCATTACATTTAAAAGCATTATTACATGGGGTTGAACGTGACCAAGATATTGAAGAACTAACACATGATTGTATGGAAGTCATTCATTCCACATCTAGAGTGAGGGCGGATTTGCAGCAGACAGCCTTAGAACATAATTATCTTGTTTTATATTGTGACTGTTCATCCATGAGACCCGATGATAGAGCTACATTATCAGGGTTTTCAGTGGTTGATAATGAAGGCAAATGCATGCGTTTATGCTGTGGATGAAATAGTCAACATTTACACTGATTCAAAATATGCTTTTTCACACCATCGTTTGATCTCAAAAGTATCTGTTTGTAGAAGTATCTGTTTGTCCATTAAAGTAACATCAAATTGATCAGAAATACAGTGTAGACATTGTTAATGTTGTAAATGACTATTGTAGCTGGAAACGATATTTTTTAATGGAATATCTACATAGGGTACAGAGGCCCATTATCAGCAACCATCACTCCTGTGTTCCAATGGCGCGTTGTGTTAGCTAATTCAAGTTTATCATTTTAAAAGGCTAATTGGTCATTAGAAAACCCTTTTGCAATTCGATTACAGATGCCTCACAAGTCCTCAACTGGCAGCTTCATTAAATAGTACCGCAAAACACCAGTCTAAATGTCAACAGTGAAGAGGCGACTCCGGGAAGCTGGCCTTCAAGGCAGAGAGCCATATCTGGCCAATAAAAATAAAAGATTAAGATGGGCAAAAGAACACAGACACTAGACAGAGGAAGATATGGCTTTTTCTTTGCAACTCTACCTAGAAGGCCAGCATCCCAGAGTCCCATCTTCACTGTTGACGTTGAGACTGCTATTTCATGAAGCTGCCAGTTGAGACAGTCTAATGTACTTGTCTTCTTGCTCAGTTGTGCACCGGGGCCTCCCACTCCTCTTTCTATTCTGGTTAGAGACAGTTTTCACTGTTCTGTGAAGGGAGTAGTACGAGATCTTCAGTTTCTTGGCAATTTCTCGCATGGAATAGCCTTCATTTCTCAGAACAAGTATAGACTGACGAGTTTCAAAAGAAAGTTATTTGTTTCTGGCCATTTTGAGCCTGTAATCGAACCCACAAATGCTGATGCTCCAGATACTCAACTAGTCTAAAGAAGGCCAGTTTTATTGCTTCTTTAAATCAGCACAACATTTTCCAGCTGTGCTAACATAAATTGCAAAAGGGTTTTCTAAATCTAGCCTTACTAGATAGGCTCCCCATGAGTTCAAGTGCATGCAATGTTAGTAATTCATATTTGAATCAAACCCCCAACTTGAGCTTTATTAAAAATGTGTTTGCCTATTGAAAAATTGATGCTGTGCTTCAATAGATATTTTTGCTTACACAGTGTGCATTCGTTTTCCCTCTACCCGGAACATTTTGAGTATTTCACAAAGGAACTCTAACTCTCTAGAGGACTCAAACCCCACATATTATTCAACCTACCTTAACCTAAGACTTAATATTGTTACCAATAGCTTGTTAAGGATAGGATCACCTTATATTTTTCCAAGACTCTTCCCTTGCTTTTCTGCTCATTTATTGAACACGATTCCTTGAATCACAGCATCACTCCAATCTTGTTTTGCTTCGAATTTGCAAGTCTAATGTCTTCCTCACATCCTTCACATCACTTGAGAATACTCCTAAATCAATACCAAATAATCCCCCTTGTTTTTTTTTTTTAAACATTGAGTTTTAACGTTCTACAAGTACAGCCTTATCCTAAGGTAAGCAGATTCAACATAATCATAACTTAAATAATGAGTCTGCCTCACCAGTGGTTCAGCCGTCACTGGTATCCTGTTCGTAGACGCCAATTGTAATGATGATTATTTCTAGTATTGAAGAAACTCAGGTTGATACAGATATTTATTAACCAGATCTGGGTTCGTATAGCAACTGAAGAAATATAAATACTTGGTTGAAAGGTTGATACAGATATGTATTAACCAGATCTGGGTCCGTATAGCAACTGAAGAAATAGAAATACTTGGTTGATACAGATATGTATTAACCAGATCTGGGTCCGTATAGCAACTGAAGAAATAGAAATACTTGATTGATACAGATATGTATTAACCAGATCTGGGTCCGTATAGCAACTGAAGAAATAGAAATACTTGGTTGATACAGATATGTATTAACCAGATCTGGGTCCGTATAGCAACTGAAGAAATAGAAATACTTGGTTGAAAGGTTGATACAGATATGTATTAACCAGATCTGGGTCCGTATAGCAACTGAAGAAATAGAAATACTTGGTTGATACAGATATGTATTAACCAGATCTGGGTCCGTATAGCAACGGAAGAAATAGAAATACTTGGTTGATACAGATATGTATTAACCAGATCTGGGTCCGTATAGCAACTGAAGAAATAGAAATACTTGGTTGATACAGATATGTATTAACCAGATCTGGGTCCGTATAGCAACTGAAGAAATAGAAATACTTGGTTGAAAGGTTGATACAGATATGTATTAACCAGATCTGGGTCCGTATAGCAACTGAAGAAATAGAAATACTTGGTTGATACAGATATGTATTAACCAGATCTGGGTCCGTATAGCAACTGAAGAAATAGAAATACTTGGTTGATACAGATATGTATTAACCAGATCTGGGTCCGTATAGCAACTGCCAGTGAGTGTAGTTTGCTATGACAGAACCCAAAACAAAGGAAGTAGTGAGATTATGTACTATGTGATAAACAGGATGTATCCACATCTGGCATTCATTAGAAGAGGTGCCCAACTCACGAGACTGGGTCCTCCAGTAAAGGATACTATGAAAATACATTCCAAGACAATCCCTGTAGAATTACCACATATCAGCGTTAAACAATGGGGGCAATAGATGTGAATTGTTTTTCTCTCAAGAAAAGGACGCCATTGAGGAGTGACCAATGGAAGGGGAAGATTCACAGTGTTTGTGATGCTCGTTTTTTGGTGCGACGCAGACAGGGTGGCGTGAGAGGTCATTGTATGTTCTTTTGAGTTTTGATGTTGAGTCTTTAACCGACAAAGTGATGTTAGGATATATAAGTTATCCTGTACAAGGGTTTGTGCCAAATACATGAGGAAAGTAGTGGAATGTGTTAATTGTAGGGATGCCCATGAGGCTGGGGATCAGAAATGTCCCGTGAGAGAGAAGCAGGTTGAGGTTTCCAGGGTTAGAGTAGAGCAGAAGGTGTCATATGCTGAGGCAGGTTGAGGTTTCCAGGGTTAGAGTAGAGCAGAAGGTGTTATATGCTGAGGCAGGTTGAGGTTTCCAGGGTTAGAGTAGAGCAGAAGGTGTTATATGCTGAGGCAGGTTGAGGTTTCCAGGGTTAGAGTAGAGCAGAAGGTGTCATATGCTGAGGCAGTGAAGAAAGTAGAGGATGATGGGTCAAGAGGGAGAGATAGATAGACAGACAGACAGACAGACAGACAGACAGACAGACAGACAGACAGACAGACAGACAGGCAGGCAGGCAGGCAGGAAGTCTGGAGTGCAAAAAGCTATAAAAAGAGGAGTGGTGTGAGTAGTAAATCTGTACCAGTACAGAGGGATAAACCAACAAGTGATATAAAGTACCAGTCAAACAGTCAAAAGTTTGGACACACCTACTCATTCCAGGGTTTTTCTTTACTTTTACTATTTTCTACATTGTAGAATAATAGTGAAGACATCAAAACTATGAAATGGAATCATGTAGTAACCAAAATATACTGTATGTTATTTGAGATTCTTCAAAGTAGCCACCCTTTGCCTTGATGACAGCTTTGCACACTATTGTCATTCTCTCAACCAGCTTCATGAGGTAGTCACCTGGAATGCTTTCCAATTAATTTGTGGAATTTCTTTCCTTCTTAATGTGTTTGAGCCAATCAGTTGTGTTGTGACAAGGTAGGGATGGTATACAGAAGATAGCCTTATTTGGTAAAAGACCAAGTCCATATTATGTCAAGAACAGCTCAAATAAGCAAAGAGAAACAACAGTCCATCATTACTTTAAGACATGAAGGTCAGTAAATACGGAAAATAAGTATAGTTCCAAAAACCATTAAGCGCTATGATGAAATTGGCTCTCATGAGTCCAAATCTGAGATTTTGGTTTCCAAATGCCGTGTCTTTGTGAGAGGCAGATGAACAGATGATCACCAAAAGTGTGGTTCCCACCATGAAGCACGGAGGTGTGATGATGTGGGGGTGCTTTGCTGGTGACACTGTCAGTGATTTATTTAGAATTCAAGGCACACTTAACCAGTATGGCTACCACAGCATTCTGCAGCGATACCCAATCCCATCTGATTTGGGCTTATTGGGACTATCATTTGTTTTTCCACAGAACAATGGCCCAACACACCTCCAGGCTGTGTAAGGGCTATTTGACCAAGAAGGAGAGTGATGGAGTGCTGCATCAGATGACCTGGCCTCCACAATCACCCAACCTCAACCCAATAGAGATGGTTTGGGATGAGTTGGACCGCAGAGTGAAGGAAAAGCAGCCAACAAGTGCTCAGCATATGTGGGAACTCCTTCAAGGTTGTTGGAAAAACATTCCAGGTGAAGCTGGTTGAGAGAATGCCAAGAGTGTGCAACTATTTCATAGTTTTGACGTCTTCACTATTGTTCCACAAAGTAGAAAATATCAAAAATAAAGGAAATCCCTTGAATTTTTATTTGGGTGGATTAAGGTAGTTACCCTGTCACATATGGATTTTGTTTAGGTTTCTCAACACGTCCAGTTGGTGGCGGCAACACTTCTTTTTGGTTGTAAATCCGCCATAAAACCCACAGAAGAAGAAGGCCGTGGGGGAGAGCAACGAAAACATGACTGCGATCGTATTATTACACAAAATGTCATGCATTTGAAGTTAAAAGCAATGTAGTTGAACCATTTGCCTTTTCATGGTAACCCACGAAGTCTGACACTGGCAAGGATAGTTTGGGTGAAACGCACAAGGTAAGAAGTACGTGCTACACTCATTTAAACAGGCAGCGCTGCCATTAGTACTGGCTGTACTACAAACCCATGACCGGATTAGACTGATCGGTATACCGATAACATTTACATGTGGGGGTGGAGGGAAACGAGGCAGTTTATGTACTGGTTAATCAATGTTGTAGTTTCAATGAGCAAGGCTAAAAGCCTGATGTGGACAGTGATGGTGCAGAGATGGCAGGAGCAGACTAAAAGGCTGATATGGACAGTGATGGTGCAGAGATGGCAGGAGCAGACTAAAAGGCTGATATGGACAGTGATGGTGCAGAGATGGCAGGAGCAGACTAAAAGCCTGATATGGACAATGATGGTGCAGAGATGGCAGGAGCAGACTAAAAGCCTGATATGGACAGTGAGGGTGCAGAGATGGCAGGAGCAGACTAAAAGCCTGATATGGACAATGATGGTGCAGAGATGGCAGGAGCAGACTAAAAGCCTGATATGGACAGTGATGGTGCAGAGATGGCAGGAGCAGACTAAAAGCCTGATATGGACAATGATGGTGCAGAGATGGCAGGAGCAGACTAAAAGCCTGATGTGGACAGTGATGGTGCAGAGATGGCAGGAGCAGACTAAAAGGCTGATATGGACAGTGATGGTGCAGAGATGGCAGGAGCAGACTAAAAGCCTGATATGGACAGTGAGGGTGCAGAGATGGCAGGAGCAGACTAAAAGCCTGATATGGACAGTGATGGTGCAGAGATGGCAGGAGCAGACTAAAAGCCTGATATGGACAATGATGGTGCAGAGATGGCAGGAGCAGACTAAAAGCCTGATATGGACAGTGACGGTGCAGAGATGGCAGGAGCAGACTAAAAGCCTGATATGGCCAGTGATGGTGCAGAGATGGCAGGAGCAGTTGAATAGAGATACTAAGGGCAGGCATTTATTTCAAGTACAGAGGAAAGTTGGGGAGGAGAAGACGGCAGGAAGGGACAGAAGAGAGGAGGCTATATTTACAAGATTAAGGGTCGGACACAGCCAGTTGAATAAGATATTAAATGTGATAGGAAAGCATCCAACAGGAAAGTGAATATTGCCAGGAAACAGAGACAGTGGAGCATGTATTGATACAGTGTGGGCAGTGTCAGATGGAAATAGAGGCTATAAACCCTACTGAAGTAGAAACAACGGGTGGTTTAGTTATTCAAATCTTAGTCAACACTGCCAACCTAAAAGATTGATCTGAGGGGAACTACCTAGCTAACGTAACATTGTCATTCTTTCTCATTTCCCCCCCCAAAAAAGGTATAACTATGAAAACTCTGGTAACGTTATTTAATTTGATCACATTCGAGACTGTCACCAAATAATCTAATTGGTAAATGCACTTCAGCTAGTTAACTAGCATTGCTGTTTACTGTTTCATTTAGCTAACGTTACTGCTGGAGATGGCAACGGCCCCTGTGCTGGCTTTTATACAAACGTTGAACTAAAACATATTTCTGTTTTGGGTTTTGATGGGTTATGACAGTTAAACTAAGCTCATGAGGCATTTTTAAGAATCAATGGATGCATATCCTTAATTTATAAGTCCAAAAATGGATGTAGCAACTGCTGATCGTCCCTTGAACGTTACCTAGCTAGTGTATGCTCATTTACATAATAGCTAACTGGTCTCATCACTAACCTTATATTTCCCATCTAATTTAGCTTGTGTTAACTAGCTGTCAAAGGATGTGCATTTAGGTAGCTAGCAAAGTTAGCATTTTCATGCAAGTTACATAACGCTGCTCGGTTATGTACAGGTTAAGTGCAATGTACTCACATTTGCTTGCATTTAAAATCGGTGTGTGATAACACTGAAGTCAAGAGTGAAATAATAATTTGTGAGCATCTCATGCAGTTGGGTTATCCTGCCTATTGAAGGCAATTAATTTTCAGCCCCCCCTCCCACCCATAGGTCGTGAGATGGAGGCGATGGAGGTGGACTTGCAGCTGGGGGGCCCCAGTAGGGAACCAGAGCCAGATGTTGTGGCAGACCAGGTAGATCTCCCTATCGTCATCCCTGACTCTGGCAGTGAGACCGAGGTAGAGGACGAGGCAGACGCAGCTCCCCGTGACCCACCACGGCTCCCGAACACCTGGGCGTTCAGTCAGAACAGAGTCAGAGTCAGAGTGGAGGGTCAAGTTGGACCCAGGATCAGAATGGAGGGTCATATTGGGCCCAGGGTCACCACAGCAGCCACCCTGAGGCAGCGGAGAGCCAGGTAGTTATGGTTGGACTGGATTCACTCTAAACTGTATATCCATACTGGAGACATAATTGTATACCTATTTCACCCCATGTTATACTCATTGATTGTACATGTATTGTCTCTGTGTGGTTAAAGGCCAGGCCTCAGGGTGCAGTACTCCACCCAGACCACTGCTCGTGCTAGCAGCTTCCTGGATTTCCTGCTGCGAGTCCCTGCAGCCAACCAGGCCGAAGGCGACTCTGGGAGTACGACGGAGGTTAGTGAGTCGGAGGATGAGGCAGAGGCCCCAGGGCCGGCGGTAGACCCTGCCGTTCCCTCCAGCCCTCGTCCAAACCCTCCAGTTCCAGTGACCCCACTCCAAGGCCTTTATTTTTCAGGTAAACCGACCTCAAGCTCAAGTCTGATCCATGCGTAGCCATTTTCCACTGTCGCCTTTAAAGAGTTCAATCTCACCATGCCTATCCTGTGTATAGATTCTAATGCCAACACTGAGGCTACGAGGACAGAGAATGGAAATCAAGTGAATCCTGAGGTAAGACCACATTAATTGCCAGTGATAGGCCTACACTCTTGGATGGGCATAATATATACAGTGGGGAGAACAAGTATTTGATACACTGCCGATTTTGCAGGTTTTCCCACTTACAAAGCATGTAGAGGTCTGTAATTTTTATCATAGGTACTCTTCAACTGTGAGTGACGGAATCTAAAACAAAAATCCAGAAAATCCCATTGTATGATTTTTAAGTAATTAATTTGCATTTTATTGCATGACATAAGTATTTGATACATCAGAAAAAAATAACTTAATATTTGGTACAGAAACCTTTGTTTGCAATTACAGAGATCATACGTTTCCTGTAGTTCTTGACCAGGTTTGCACACACTGCAGCAGGGATTTTGGCCCACTCCTCCATCCAGATCCTTCGGGGCTGTCGCTGGGCAATACGGACTTTCAGCTCCCTCCAAAGAATTTCTATTGGGTTCAGGTCTGGAGACTGGCTAGGCCACTCCAGGACCTTGAGATGCTTCTTACGGAGCCACTCCTTAGTTGCCCTGGCTGTGTGTTTCGGGTCGTTGTCATGCTGGAAGACCCAGCCACGACCCATCTTCAATGCTCTTACTGAGGGAAGGAGGTTGTTGGCCAAGATCTCGCAATACATGGCCCCATCCAACCTCCCCTCAATACGGTGCAGTCGTCCTGTCCCCTTTGCAGAAACGCATCCCCAAAGAATGATGTTTCCACCTCCATGCTTCACGGTTTGGATGGTGTTCTTGGGGTTGTACTCATCCTTCTTCTTCCTCCAAACACGGCGAGTGGAGTTTAGACCAAAAAGCTCTATTTTTGTCTCATCAGACCACACGACCTTCTCCCATTCCTCCTCTGGATCATCCAGATGGTCATTGGCAAACTTCAGACGGGCCTGGACATGCGCTGGCTTGAGCAGGGGGACATTGCGTGCGCTGCAGGATTTTAATCCATGACGGCGTAGTGTGTTACTAATGGTTTTCTTTGAGACTGTGGTCCCAGCTCTCTTCAGGTCATTGACCAGGTCCTGCCGTGTAGTTCTGGGCTGATCCTTCACCTTTCTCATGATCATTGATGCCCCACGAGGTGAGATCTTGCATGGTGCCCCAGACCGAGGGAGATTGACCGTCATCTTGAACTTCTTCCATTTTCTAATAATTGCGGCAACAGTTGTTGCCTTCTCACCAAGCTGCTTGCCTATTGTCCTGTAGCCCATCCCAGCCTTGTGCAGGTCTACAGTTTTATCCCTGATGTCCTTACACAGCTCTCTGGTCTTGGCCATTGTGGAGAGGTTGGAATCTGTTTGATTGAGTGTGTGGAGAGGTGTCTTTTATACAGGTAACGAGTTCAAACAGGTAAAGTTAATACAGGTAATGAGTGGAGAACAGGAGGGCTTCTTAAAGAAAAACTAACAGGTCTGTGAGAGACGGAATTCTTACTGGTTGGTAGGTGATCAAATACTTATGTCATGCAATAAAATGCAAATTAATTATTTAAAAATCATACAATGTGATTTTCTGGATTTTTGTTTTAGATTCCGTCTCTCACAGTTGAAGTGTACCTATGATAAAAATGACAGACCTCTACATGCTTTGTAAGTAGGAAAACCTGCAAAATCTGCAGTGTATCAAATACTTGTTCTCCCCACTGTACATGATAAGCCCGTTAGTGCAGTTTCTCCAGTAGCATTGTGCGCCATTGTATTTCTTCCCATGCACTGTCAGAAATGTATTTCATCATCTCTCTGTCCCCTCTAGGGCGTATTAGCCCCACTAGCCTCCTGTGCTGTGGCCCTTCCATCGTCCCAGGGGGATGAGGTAGAGGGGGAAGGGGAGACCTGCTCCATCTGCTTTGAGCCCTGGACCACGTCAGGAGAGCATCGCCTGGCGACCCTACGCTGCGGACATCTCTTCGGCTACACCTGCATCGACCGCTGGGTGAAGGGCCAGGGACAGGGAGCCAAGTGTCCCCAGGTCAGTGTCTTCGTGTCTGCGGGGAGAGGACTGGAATTGCTCCTGGTTCCACTATGAACAGGATAATTACAAAAGGTCTACACTCCGCATTTGCAGTGAAAGAAAGGGAAATGGATTTCATCCGAAGTGTAAAAAAAACAAGCTCCCACTTCCACTGTATTGACTGGCACAAGGTGGAATCTGTTTCCTCAAGTATTCAAAAATGAGTTGAAACTTTAGAAATGCCCTAAAATATGACCCCAAAAAATAATGGACTTAATATGCAGATCGTGACGTGAAGGCGTCCCATCAGACTCCATCTGGCTCTTGTAATGGTGTTCTGTTGTATGTCTGCAGTGCAACAAAAAGGCCAAGCGCTCCGATATCGTCCTCCTGTACGCACGCAAGCTGAGGGCTCTGGACAACACGGAGCAAGAGAGGATGAAGAGGTAAAGTAGCCGCGCTCCTCTTCAGTTTATTTTCTGATCTGCTGATATTGGCACCGATTTGACCTGATCCACTGCTGAAAGGGAGGGAGCTGTCGAGTGAGTGTGTCGTTGTGTGTGCAGGTCACTGGATCAAGAGCATTCACTGCGTAGGAAGGCTGAACTGGAATCAGCGCAGTGCCGGCTACAACTGCAGGTGATGACCGACGAATGTGGGAAACTGCACAAGCAGCTACAGGTACTTTATCCCCATTGCTTTAGCAGTTATCAGGTGGACTAGAATACCGAGCTGTAGTCACTGACATGGTTCTACCCCCCATATCCATTATCAGGTATGCTTGACTTGGCTTCCATTGGTATTGAACAGTGCAGGTGGGTCACTTTTCTTGCACCTCTTTCAGGAGCTGAAGATGCTGATGGCACAGCCTGGCTGTGGGCCCTCTCAGAGCGCAGGGGCCTCTCTCTCCGGGCTCTCTCAGAGACAAGACAGCACCCAGGGGGGCCACTACATCTTCTCCAAGGCCGTGATGGTGTCACAGGCGGGGGGCTGCAGGGTGCTGTCCTACTGTGAACCCCTGAGCTGCCTGCTGGCCTCCCAGCCCTCCCCACACACCACCCTGCTGCCCGGTAGGAAGACCTTCGATACACTTTCAGTACGAAATAGCTGTGAACGTTTGTTTTTTTGCATAGATGTGAAAATATCAAAGGGAAATATTTGCTACCTCTTGGGATAATTTCTCTCCCTCTGCTCCCCACCCCCCACACCTGTGTCTACCTGCCAGGCTGCGGGGTGAAGAAGGTGAGCATGGTGAACATGAAGGCCTGCCAGTACATTCCCATTCATGTCAAACAGATCAGAGGCCTGGCCTTCAACAGACAGGCCGACAGCCTCCTGCTCTCCGCTGCCCTGGATAACACCATCAAACTCACCAGGTAACCAGATAGTCAGTCTGCGTCCAAGCAGAGAGGGATGTATCAGGACCGTGTGTTCCAGAGTGGTGTTGACTTCATAGCTCCAGGCTCTGATGGACAAGAACATTGCAAGAACCATTCAGACCTAGATTGAATGCAAAACGGTTAATTAGGACAGTATTTTCCCTTCTAAATCTAATATTCAAACTGTACCATTATCCTCCTACAGTTTAATGACCAACACAGTGGTGCAGACCTACAACACAGATAAACCAGTGTGGAGCTGCTGTTGGTGTCTGGACAACAACAACTATGTGTATGCTGGTCTCAGTAACGGCTCTGTGCTGGTGTATGACACCAGGGACACCAGCACGCACGTCCAGGAGCTAAAGCCGCTACGTTCCAGGTCAGTCTGAGCCAGGCCATGGGGTAGAGGTCATAGGTCAGCTAGTCTGTATTCGCCACCACAGTTTGAACTACACCTGTCAATATATCCTAGCTAGGGCCCAGAGTTTTACCTTCTTCACCACAGGATCTGACCAGCTAAAGTTCTGGATTTAGATGTTGTATTTTATTTCCAGCAGTTTGGTTTTGCTAGTCATTCTCAAAGATAGTGGAGTAAAGGGTTAATTTATACAGTGTGTGTGAAATGTAATTCACATAGTATAATATGTAATACATATTTAGTATGGAGTGTGATTAAAGCCACAGACACAAACCATTACCTATGACCTCTGGCTCCTCCCAGGTGTCCCGTGGTCTCCCTGTCCTATGTGCCTCGCGCCGCCTCCAGCTCGTTCCCATGTGGTGGCCTCATCGCAGGCTCTCTGGAGGGGGGCTGCTTCTGGGAGCAAGTAGACAGGACCACCTACAGACCCCACATGTTGCCCCTGGAGACTGGAGGCTGCACAGACATCCAGGTGCAGCCAGAGAGCAGACACTGTTTGGTCACCTACAGACCAGGTGAGACACAACCATCCTGGGGAGGACTATGAGAGGCAATGAAAGTGTGTGTGTAATAAAATGTGTAGGCGTCTGCTTGGTACTGCTGCCAGGGTCTTCGTTGTCCTGGCTTCTCTTTACTCGCTGCACGGTTGATTTATAATATCCCTAAGCAGGTGTTTTTGTTTTAGCTAGTGCTGGGCTGGAACCAAAGCCTGCGCTCTCCAGGACCAGTGTAAGTGACCACTGGTATTTAGACTGACAGTCTCTATGTGCTTGATCCCGTCCAGGGCGCTCCAAGCCATCGCTGCGCTGTGTTCTGATGGAGCTGAACCGGACCCCCCAGCAGGACGGGGCTCAGGAGCCATCATGTTCCTGCTACCCAGTTCAGACATTCAGTGTCGGCTCCTCCTGCAAGCTGCTCACCAAGAATGCCGTGTTCAGAAGCCCAGCTGGCGAGGGCTCGACTCTGGTGTGTGCCGGGGACGAGGCCACCAACTCCACCATGGTGAGCCACTGGCATGGATGCAATTGTGTGTATCTATGTGACAAACATGTATTCTTTTTCTTTATATGAATGTCTGATTTAGAATATTATAAATATGCTTATTATGAATGTATTTATGATTTTAAGTTCGTATTGACGTTCTCAGTAAATTTGGTCTGAATCTGTGACCATCGTATTTGGCTACTTTACGTTTAACGTACGTTTAAACAATATCTCTGGCCCAGTCTGAATCTTACGAGGTAAAATTGGATCAGTGGGGCCTCCCGCAGTTTTCTGAGATTGGTCCTAGGTGGCGCTACAGACCACAACTGTAGCTGAACACATCTGAATCTTCATATACTGAACACCAATGTGAACGCAACAATTTTGAAGATTTACAGTTCATATAAGGAACTCAAGTCAATTGAAATACAGTTATTAGGCCTTAAATCTATGGATTTCACATGACTGGGAGCATCAGAAACCCAGTCAGTATCTGGTGTGACCACCATTTGCCTCATGCAGCGCGACACGTCCTTCGCATAAAGTTGATCCGGCTGTTGATTGTGGAATGTTGTCCCACTCCTCTTCAATGGCTGTGCGAAGTTGTTGGACATTGGCGGGGAACTTGACGCCGTACATGTGGTCTGCGGTTGTGAGGCCGGTTGGATGTACTGCCAAATTCTCTAAAAAGACATTGGAGGCGGCTTTTGGTAGAGAGATGAACATTTAAATAATCTGGCAACCGCTCTGGTGGACATTTCCTGCAGACAGCATACCAATTGCACTCTCCCTCAACTTGAGACATCTGTGGTGCGACAACTTCACATTTTAGTGGCCTGTTATTGCCCCCAGCACAAGGTGCACCTGTGTAATGATCATGCTGTTTAATCAGCTTCTTGATTTGCCACACCTGTCACGTGGAAGGATTATCTTGGCAAAGGAGAAATGCTCACTAACAGAGTTGTAAACAAATGTATGCGCACAATTTTAGCAATCTTTATTTAATAGCACTAAATGGCCATAAGTATGTGGACACGAACTTCTCAATCCAAAATCATAAAACATGGGCATTAATATGGAGTTGGTCCCCCCTTTGCTGCTATAAGTGCTTCCACTCTTCTGGGAAGGCTTTCAACTTAGATGTTGGAAGATTGCTGCGGGGACTTGCTTCCATTCAGTCACAAGCATTAGCGAGGTCAGACAATGATGTTGGGCGATTAGGCCTGGCTCGCAGTCGGCGTTCCAATTCATCACAAAGGTGTTCGATGGGGTTGAGGTCAGGGCTCTGTGCAGGCCAGCCAAGTTCTTCCACACCGATCTCGACAAACAATTTCTGTATGGACCTCGCTTTGCGCATGCTGAAACAGGAAAGGGCCATTTCCACAAGTTGGAAGCACAGAGTCGTCTAGAATGTCATTGTATGCTGTAGCGTTAAGATTTCCCTTCACTGGAACTAAGAGGCCTGAACCATGAAAATCAGTCCCAGGCCATTATTCCTCCTCCACCAAAACTTTACAGTTGGCACAATGCATTGGGGCAGGTAGCGTTTTACTGGCATCCACCAAACCCACATTCGTCCGGCGGACTGTCAGATGGTGAAGCGTGATTCATCACTCCAGAGAATGTGTTTCCACTACTCCAGAGTCCAATGGCGGCGAGCTTTACACCACTCCAGCCGACGCTTGCCATTGCAGATGGTGAACTTCGGCTTGGCCATGGAAACCCATTTCATGAAGCTCTCTACGATCAGTTATTGTGCTGACGTTGCTTCCAGAGGCAGTTTGGAACTCGGTAGTGTAATATATTGGAACCAAGAGTGTGCAAAGCTGTCATCAAGGTAACGGGTGGCTACTTTGAAGAATCTCAAATATAAAATATATTTTGTTTTGTTTAACACTTTATTGGTTACTAAGGGCGGCAGGTAGGCCAGCGTTTAGAGCGTTGGGCCTGTAACTGAAAGGTCGCTGGTTCGAATACCCGAGCCGACAAGGTGAAAAACCTGTCTGTGTCCTTGAGCAAGGCACTTAACCCTAATTTGCTCCTATGGCTGACCCTGTAGGTAGGCCGTCATTGTAAATAAGAGTTTGTTCTTAACTGACTTGCCTAGTTAAATAAATAAATACTACATGATGCCATGTGTTATTTCATAGTTTTGATGTCTTCACTATTATTCTACAATGTACAAAATAAAGAAAAACCCTTGATGTGAGGTGTCTGAACTTTTGATGGGAACTGTATATAGTGTCTTAATGCATCTATTCAGAAGTCTGTGTATGTTTGATAATCTACTCAGTTTTCGTTAAGCATTTCAGGATATTTGCTTGATCTAGCATGGATGACAGCCTGTAACAAGCCAGGTCGCAGTTGTCAATGAGAACTAGTTCTCAACTGGCTTACCTGGTTAAATAAAGGTGAAATAAAACTTTTCGGGAGGTTGGCTGGTCTATTATTAGGTGTTAGGCTCAGTTAAGCTTTACCCCACTTTTGAGATTGGGGAAGAATCAATGGTTCAACTGTTTTGTGGTTGAAATAACTCCATAACAGTGAGAGGCTTGAACCTCTGGTTTGGGGATTGTTTCATATTATTCAAACTGTATCCATAGTTTCTAATCATGTCATTTTTCTCCAGGTGTGGGATGCAGGCAGTGGATCCCTGATTCAGAAGTTGTCTGCTGACCTCCCAGTGTTGGACATCTGCCCATTTGAGGTGAACCAGGGCAGTTACCTGGCCTCTCTCACCGAGAAGATGCTCAAAATCTACAAGTGGGAATGAGGAGTGATTATGGAGGACACCACCAGTATAGAACATGTACTAGTAGAGCCGCTGCTACACTGTATAAATGGCATCAATTTAATACAGCCTTTTCTTACCCAAAGTGACTACAGATTAGCCTTTATTGGGTTTGCATTGCAGTGGAGGGACTGGAGAGCCGTCACACTGCTGCAGTGTTATCAAGGAAGGTATAACTGGAGGAGTGCCTGTACAGATACACCACTGCCCTAAATGTTTACATTAGGATGTTTTCTGTGATTTTTTTCATTCTTTTTTTTTTAATCAATCATGTGGTGTTGTCAGTTAACCATGCTGCAGATGTTTTGAAATGTTCAATGTTGTGTTTCATCTCTGGTCTTAGACAGGGATCCATGGATGAAAAATCAGGACATCAATATCTAACATTTCCTGAATTCTGATTAGAGTAGCTGATCAGCAGGCTGTATAAAAAAAAAAGGTAATTCTGGATGTTTTTTTGTTTCCTTATTTTAGTCGCAGAGGATAATGTGTGTGTGTATATACATGTATATTTTATACCAAATGTTTGTGTACAATTTGTAATGTAATACAATATAAATAATAGGTTATTTTTCATCCTGATTGATACTGCAGATAAGGCACAATGTTTAATGTTATTCTCATGAACCATCTATTTTTTTTTTCAGTGAATAAAATGTTTTCAACCATGTCTGCATTCTGTCTAGAACTATACTTTAGAGATCAGTAGTCAATGATTTTGTATTTTCATATGCGAAATACCCTTATCAGTACAGCGGTTGGCAGGAACAAATAGAAACACATGTACTAGACTTCCCCATGGAGATAACTAATGAAAACATATTAGTGGTCTAGATTCCTCCCAACTATATCCGACCGTGTTTATTCATTGCAAGTCTGATGGTGATCCATTATCTTTGAAGTTATTACAGAGAAACAGTGACGAAGTGGACCGTATCTGTTTTCTCAAACTAGATGTTCAGTCTAGAAAATGTAGCTCTATGACAGATTGCAAGCAGCGCGCAAGCCCCGTCACTGTAGTCGTAATTCTGCAGCTAGTTATAGTTATCCGAAGATGGCGGCTTGTAGACGCGTTCCTCTTCTCCTCCTCCTGATGTCTCTCCTTTTGTATGCGCATCCCATTCGAGGGCATAAAAATGGGATCAGTGGAGTCGTCAAGCCTGCCGTTAGTGTTGCTAATCCGGCTCAGAACCAAGGCGGAGTACCGGCTGCTGTCAACGGAGCTCCGGTAGCCGCGGCCCTGCCGCTCCGTAGGCGCACCAGCGGCTGGAAGCTGGCGGAAGAGGAGGTTTGTCGGGAGGACTTGACCAGGCTTTGTCCCAAACATTCCTGGAACAATAACCTGGCTGTGCTCGAGTGTCTCCAGGATAGGAAGGAGGTATGTTGGAGTGTGGCCGAGATGAAGGTCCTCCCGCACCACCGCCGATACCCGGTTTTACCCGGCTAGCGTTGACGTTCGGTAACTACTAGCCGACGCTAACTATTAGCTAGCGTTAACTATCTCGCAGGTTGGGTTGTAAAAATAAGATATATATATATATATATAAGATATTGCAATTTATTATTCAATATGTTTTGAGCGCTTCGTCGTTCGATAAATATAGCGCCACATTTAGTTTTATTTACCAGACATTTAGGACCGTGGTAACGTTACTAAAGTGAAGTAATGATCAGTTTAGCTAGCTAGCTGGCTAACGGTAACTAGCCGCCATCAGCAGTGACTGGAACGTTAATACTACAGATGTGCCAAGTTAACTAGGGTGACCTTTGTTAAACTAGCAGTGGCTACCTTGATCCTCTAATAATATGTCGTGAGCCATGTGCAATCCTGCTCCAACACATTTTATCCGCCTATATTTACTATCTATCAGAGCCAACACCATTTCCAGCAGTGTCCTGTTTACAGGGAGGATGTAGGAGGAGATCCTGGAGATTCAGGGACATTTTATTTTTTAAAGCTTTCCAGCCAGTGGTTATGGATAGTCTTGGGAAAGGGAAAGGGAAAGGCAATCTCTACAGTAATCTTGTGGTGAGGGCCCCATCTCTGCCTGGGGCCAGACATCTAGACTGATGTGAGACAGTCTATCCTAATCAGGTGTTTGCAGCCCTGTTATCTCAAGGAGCGAGTACCTGCAATGGTATGAGAGGAATGAGCGGTCTTCTTTTGGGGGCTGGTTTGTTTTCCTTGATTGTTAGTCATTTATATTGTAGTTCAGAGCAGGGGTTGAAGGTGATTTTGTTAAGGTAATGTGCTTGTCCTGCTCTGTTTATGACCGGTGGCTTCTCTCTTCATTGTAAAATGCTGATTATTCCTTTGTTAATTTTCACCAGATTTCAGTGGCCTGTTCATTGAGGAGCCTCAGTCAGTCATCTTGGCTCAGCTTTTTTGGTGTGGGTAGGTTTAGAGAGGCACTCAGCAATGTCCCTGTCTCCAGGCTGCCGCTCACTGCCAGCCTCCATGGTAGTTCTGGTTTTGTTTACTTGGTCCATTCACAGAGTAGGGAGGAGGCCGTGGCTTTACTTTCAGGACTCATGGCTTGGTTCTGAAAGTCCTCTTGCTCTGTGTTTTTAGGCAAATATTTTCTGGGGTAATTTGAGGCCTTTTGGCTCTCGTGGCTATTTACAGTCTCAACATACATTGTAAGCTCATAGTTATGTTAAAAGAAAAATCCCAAAAATATATTATTGGCCCTTTTTAACGCAATAGCTTTTCATTCATCCTGACAACTGTTGTGTTGGGACTAAACGTTGACATCCACCTTAATCACTGTAGGAAATGTGTTGATTTAATTTCACACTAGTTTTGTGCAGAGCCAGGTTAATTCTGGTTCTGCTACTTTGATTGGATTGAAGGCAATTTGTAGCCACTTCACAGCCCTTATCATGGCTCTGCTTTGAGTGTGAATTAAATGAACAGATATTTTCCTCTCAGCTTGATGAAACCGTAATGAACTGCTCTGTTCTCAAATTCCCAGAAGCTCAAAATAGGCACCTGTGCAGGCGTGCACTGCTTCCATGGTTTCCGAGGTCAAGGATAGGTTTAGGCAAACTGTTTAAAGATTACAACACAAAACATCTTCCTCTTTCACACACATTTCTACGGTGTGAACATTTGACTCACATGCACCTAAATATTTTGCTGTGCGACCTAGAATTTGAATTTAGGGGCCAGATGATAATTGTTGCGATGATTACTTCACTCTACCACGGCCCCTGAGTGCCATGGAGAATACACTGAGCGCAAATTCATTTTTAACTAGGCAAGTCAGTTAAGAACAAATTCTTATTTACAATGAAGGCCTGCCTACAGGGTCAGCCTAGGGTTAAGTGCATTGCTCAAGGACACATCAACAGGTTTTTCACCTTGTTGGCTCGGGTATTCATGATCATCATGCTTTCACCATTACTACAAATGAAAACGCTTTTTACCTCAAATATTTTTATTGTGCTACTACATTTTTCAAATTATACTACATGACCAAAGGTATGTGGACATCTCATTCCAAAATCATGGACAATAATCTAGTTGGTCTCCCCTTTGCTGCTATAACAGCCTCCACTCTTCTGGGAAGGCTTTCCACTAGATGTTGGAAGATTGCTGCCTGGACTTGGTTCCATTCAGCCACAATAGCATTAGTGAGGTCGTGCACTGATTTTGAATGATTAGGTCTGGCTCGCAGTCGACGTTCCAATTCATCCCAATGGTGTTAGATCGGGTTGATGTCAGGGCTCCGTGCAGGCCAGTCAAGTTCTTCTACACCAGTCTCAACATAACATTTCTATTTGGACCTCGCTTTGTGCATGCAGGTATTGTCATGCTAAAACAGGAAAGGGCCTTCATCTAGCACAGTAATCTAGAATGTCATTGTATGCTGTAGCGTTAAGATTTCCCTTCACTGGAACTAAGTGGCCTAGCCTGAACCATGAAAAACAGCTCCAGACCATTATTACTCCACCAAACTTTACAGTTGGCACTATGCATTCGGGCAGGTAGCGTTCTCCTGGCATCCGCCAAACCCAGATTTCTCTGTCGGACTGCCAGATGGTGAATTGTGATTCATCGCTCCAGAGAACACGTTTCCAATGGCAGCAAGCTTTACACTATCTAGCCGACGCTTGGCATTGCGCATGGTAATCTTAGGCTTGTGTACAGCTGCTCGGCCATGGAAACCCATTTCAATGAGCTCCTGACAAACAGTTCTTGTGCCGACGTTGCTTCCAGAGGTAGCTTGGAACTTGGTAGTGAGTGTTGCAACCAAGGACAGACGATTTTTGCGTGCTTCAGCACTCAGCGGTACCGTTCTGTGAGCTTGTGTGGCTTACCACTTCGCGGCTGAGCCGTTGTTGCTCCTAGTCGTTTCCACATCACAATAACAGCACTTACAGTTTGACCGGGGCAGCCCTAGCAGGGCAGAAATTTGACTAACTGACTTGGTGCCACGTTGAAAGTCACTGAGCTCTTCAGGAAGGTACTGTCAATGTTTGTCTATGGAGATTTTATGGCAGTGTGCTAGATTTTTATTCACCTTTATACACGGGTGTGGCTGAAATAGCTGAATCCACTAATTTGAAGGGGTGTCCACATACTTTTATGTGTATATAGTGTAGGTGCATATACACAATGTGTCAAACACTAAGAACACCTGCCCCCAGAACAGCCCCAATTCGTCGGGGCACGGACTCTGCACGGTGTCGAAAGCGTTGACGCCAATGCTTCCCACAGTGTTGTCAAGTTGGCTGGATGTCCTTTTGGTGAACCATTTTCATGATACAGACGGTAAATGGTTAAAAAGTAAAATACCCAGCAGCGTTGCAGTTCTTGACACAAACCAGTGCACCTGGCACCTACTACCATACCCCGTTCAAAGGCACTTCAATCTTTTGTCTTGCCCATTCACACTGTGAATGGCACACATACACAATCCATTTCTCATGGCTTAACAATCCTTCTTTAACCTGTCTCCTCCCCTTCATCTACACTGATTGAAGTGGATTTAACAAGTGACATCATAGCTTTCACCAGGATTCACCTGGTCAGTCTGTCATGGAAAGAGTTACATACTCTGTGTATGTACTCCTTGTAACAAAGGTCAGCTTAGCCCTGCCCATGTATTTGAGATGTAAATTGACGTTCATATTCCGTTTAGAGTGAGTCACACAACGTTTATCGTATTTATATACTTTCTGTAATACCCATGATTTCCAGTGTTCTATTTGGGACACTCAAGGTCGTGCAGGTTGATGTTCGCTAGTTATAGATTATTCTCATATTTTTGCCTCTACTTTCACGAAGGATTCGGTCTGCATTAGATACTTGGGCTCTGATACGGTACAGGAACGATACGTTTTAGTTTGAAACCGTCCGGTGCGATTCACCTTGGTTAAGGGAACGAATGGTTGCGTTTCAATAAGATTTGATGTTCTACCATACCCTGTTGAAAGGCACACAATCCATGTCTCAAGGCTTAGCAATCCTTCTTTATCCTGTCTCCTCCCCTTCATATACACTGATTTAACAAGTGTCATCAAGAAGGGCTCATGTCAGTCTGTCATGGAAAGACACTCGGTGCTAGCTATATACCATGTTTAGCTGCTATTTTATATACACTTTTTCAAATAACCTAACAATTACTGAAAAAAAAGTCTGCTTGAGGATGAATTCCAACTTGAGACTCCCTTGGCCTGCTGAAGTCCTCATAGCTGCCTCCGTCATACCGCTCAGGAAGGAGACGGTGAGAAAAGTGCAAATCAATCCCAGAACAACAGCAATAGGACCTTGTGAAGATTCTGGAGGAAACGGGTACAAATGTATCTATATCCACAGTAAAACGGGTCCTATACCGTTCAGAAAGGAAGAAGCCACTGCTCCAAAACCGGCATAAAAACTGCACATGGGGACAAAGATCGTACTTTTTGGAGAAATGTCTTCTGGTCTGATCAAACAAAAATAGAACCGTTTGGCCATAATGACCATTGTTATGTTTGGAGGAAAAAGGGGGAGGCTTGCAAGCTGAAGAACACTATCCCAACCGTGAAGCATGGAGGTGGCAGCATCATGTGGGGTTGCGTTGCTGGAGGAGGGACTGGTGTACCTCACAAAATAGATGGCATCAAGATTAAGGAAAATTATGTGAATATATTGAAGCAACAACTCAAGAGATCAGTCAGGAAGTTGAAGCTTGGTCGCAAATGGGTCTTCCAAATGGACAATGACCCCAAGCATACTTCCAAAGTTGTGGCAAAATGGCTTAAGGACAACCATGTCAAGGTATTGGAGTGGCCATCACAAAGCCCTGACCTCAATCCTATAGAAAATGTGTGGGCAGAACTGAAAAAGCGTGTGTGAGCAAGGAGGCCTAGAAATCTGACTCGGTTACACCAGTTCTGTCAGGAGGAAAGGGCCAAAATTCACCCATCTTATTGTGGGAAGCTTGTGGAAGGCTACCCAAAACATTTGACCCAAGTTAAACAATTTAAAGGCAATGCTTCCAAATACTAATTGAGTGTATGTAAAGAAATAAAAGTTTAAATAAATCATTCTCTACAATTTTTCTGACATTTCACATTCTTAAAATAAAGTGGTGATCCTAACTGACCTAAGACAGGGAATTTTTACTAGGATTAAATGTCAGGAATTGTGAAAAACTGAGTTTAAATGTATTTGGCTAAGGTGTATGTGAACTTCTGACTTAAACTGTGTGTGTGTGTGTGTGTATTTATCAACAAATCTGAAGTGGGCTTATCTGGAAACCATGGGATTAAAGGGTACATTAGGAACCCATTACCCATTAAGCCCATGCTAGACTTTCAACATATATTTTGACAAATTTAAAAAATGAAAACATTAGAAATTGGTATAAATGAATTATTGACACTTCAAATGAGCGATTAGACTTTCATTTTAACTAAAATGTTCCCACTTAAATTGGGGCAGTATATATAAAAACATGTCTGAAAAGTGGATTTGGTGCTTAATAGGGACATTTACCCTAAGCCCTGGTATTTGGGGAATTTTGCTTAAATTC
Organism: Thymallus thymallus; assembly: GCA_023634145.1. Taxonomy (NCBI): domain Eukaryota; kingdom Metazoa; phylum Chordata; class Actinopteri; order Salmoniformes; family Salmonidae; genus Thymallus; species Thymallus thymallus. Next base: position 3,291,427 of record CM042413.1, read on the forward strand.
ATCGAAGTTAGCTTATAACAGTGAACCTTTTTTGTGGCATACACAAGGCAATTCTAGGTCTTGTGGCATATTTGGGTTAAACTATCCCCAATTCAATGGAATTGCAACCCTCTGCATGCACATTGCATTCCTCCATCACATGTACAGCTGATTCTCAAGATCTTGCACACTAATGAGATGCTATTGAGCCCACACTACTACACTGTCTGAGCCAAGGACTACATGCTTTCTGGTAAGTTTTGATTACAATACTGGGTGGGGTGAATATATTTTATATGACATACATGATTTTTTTGTTAACTACTAAATAGTAGCTTACAGCAAAGTGTGTTTTAAATAATTTCTAACTTGATAACAATTTCTGCTAGTTAGTTTTTGCTGTGTGTTTTAGCTTGCTTGAGCCTGCTAACTGAGTGTTAATTCACCTGTTTCCATACATGTTTTCATTTTAAAACATTTCTTACAAAAGAGTTGTTTAATCTAACTGCTTAACTATTTATCTGTACATGGATTCTTTTTTTTTTTTTTTTTACTCATTGTTTTCTAATCTTTACAGGAAAATGCCACAGGCATCATCACTATCTGATGTGTGGAGACATTTCACTGCAGCTAATATAGAAGGAAAAGCTGTGTACATTTTGTAAATACTGTGCCAAATCATATGTGAATAACGCAACGAAGATGCAGAATCATCAGGCTGAGTGCATAAAGTTCCCTCAGCGCTCAAAACAAGCAACCTCTGACAAAAGTCCCTCTACTTCTATTCGAGGTGAAAATGATTAATCAGACACCTTATCGATAGCAACAGCTCATGGTCCTCCTGTAATCAGAAGTTTTTTTGACTCAATGGAGGAATGTAGTCAGAGAAATGCTGATGAATGTCTTGCTCGAGCTGTGTATGCAACTGGTTCACCTCTGATGCTCACAGGCAATGTGTATTGGAAGAGATTTCTGAATGTTCTTCGCCAAGCATACACCCCTCCAACCACATGCTTTATCTACTCATTTGCTGTATGCAGAGTTCAAGTGAAGGTAAAGCAAATCATAGAGAAGGCAGACTGTATTGCAATCATCTCTGATGGGTGGTCGAATGTTCGTGGGCAACATCTCCACCCCTAACCCAGTATTCTACAAGATCACAGACACAAGGGACAACAGACACACCGGTCTCTACATTGCAGATGAGCTGAAGGCAGTCATCAGTGACCTTGGACCACTGAAAGTATTTGCACTGGTGGCAGACAATGCTGCGAACATGAAGGCTGCTTGGTCTAAAGTGGAGGAGTCCTACCCTCACATCACACCCATTGGCTGTGCTGCTGATGCATCGAATCTGCTCCTCAAGGACATCATGGCACTGAAAACAATGGATACACTCTACAAGAGAGCCAAGGAATGTGAAGGGTCATCAAGTTATAGCAGCAATCTACCTCTCCAAGCAAAGTGAGAAGAATAAGAGCCCCACATTGAAGCTGCCCAGCAACAGCTGTTGGCATGGTATTGTCATAATGTTTGACAGTCTCCTGGAGGGGAAGGAGTCTCTCCAAGACATGCCCATATCACAGTTTGCCAATATGGACAGCCCCATCTAGGGGATCCTTGTATTTGAGTTACAACAAGTGCTCAATGTGCAAATTTATTTATGTATCCAATAAACATTGGAGATGAAATATAGCTTACATGCGGTCAACAATCTAAGCCAACAGCCTGTTTTTCCCTATTGTTGCTAGACAACCAAACCTGTCTGTGACGTAGTACTCAATTTTCAGATACCACTTAATGCTCGTAAGCACGACATTCAAAACTACTGGCTGAAATTATACAAGAGTTCAACAGTGCATCTTTAACTGAGATTTGTTTTCCTGTTGGTCACACAAAACACTGACCATGGCTTTGCTTAGTGACTTTTCCCCAAGATTGAAATCCTTAATGTGACATACTTTTTGTAGATTGGAATTAAACAGCACAGAGCAGCTCTGGGTGTAAAGTGGGGATATTGTATTCCTGTGATGTAGCCTAGGTGTCAGTATGGATGCACAAAGAGTGGATACTCATCTATCCTAACCATAAAGCAGTATGGGTTAGTAGAGCTGGGCGATATAGACAAAAATCTATATCATGAAAAAATGGACTGAAATTATAACAAAACATTAAAAGGATACGTTTCTAACGGGTATTCAACCGGGGGTCTGCGGACCTCTACTGCAGTGGGTCCTTGAAAATGTAAATAAATCAAATAATAACTTTATTTCTCAAATTACACTCAGTAGAGCCAATTCTACTCAGTAGAGCCAATTCTACTCAGTAGTGTATCTGGCATAGGCTTTGAAAAAGCAGCAGCGAATAGGCTGCAGGGGATATTCTTTATGGTTATGATCATAGTTTGACTGTCTTCTCTGCTTATCTCTCTCCAGGAAATGGAGATTGCTGCTGACTGCAACCATGTAAGTGTTCTGAACTCTCCCTCACATCCTTAAACCATCCTTTCAGTTTGTGTAACTGAATGTGAGTGATGATTTAATACAGCATTGTTAGCCCCCTCTTGTGGTCAGACTTGATATCACCCCCCCCCCCCCCCTGCTGAAATTCCCCACACACAGTGAGTGGCCTTGTACTCCTAGCTGTCAATAGACTTGTTCAATGTTTTTAATGTCTCCTCCAGCTCCTATGGAACTACAAACTGAACCTGACGACCGACCTCAAGTTTGAGTCTGTCGCTGTGGAGGTGTGCAAGACCACCATCACCGATGTAAGTTGGCTGGCTAGCTAGCTTTATGGCTCTGACTTACAGGTCCCTCATGCTACTAGTGTCACCGTCCCTGGCACCTAACAACATACACCACTTTGAATACCGTTAAGTAGGCCTAAAGCACCCATGCACTTAGCTGGAAATGTTTCAATTACAGTAAAAAGGGTGGCCGTCTTTAATAGCTTCTTTAATTATGAATTCGTTTTGGCTTAATCCCTATGTTCACAGGACTTTGATGTCCAAACTAATATCCCTTTCAAACCAAGACGAAAACCTGCCAACTTTTTGCTGACTGAAAGGTATTGCCGGCAAACAAAGCCCGTACTTTTATTTTCCGCCAACCGACCGACCTAGTCATGATTGCGGTAATGTGTTTAGAGTTTTCGCCAACCCCTCAGTATAAATGTTCCCTTTCATCTTACCGGCTTCTATTGTTGTTGTTCGACTTTTCCTTGTTATTATGAAAAGTATAAACACAAAAACGGCAGTCTGCTAGCAGCAGCCTGATCCAAATAGCAACGTTACCTGCTCTATTTTTTTTTACATCAAAATAACTCCTCTGTTTAAAAATGTATTTAGGATATGCCATTCTGGCAAACCAGGCAACTAAAAGCAACTTTCTAGACAATGTTTTGGTTTGTTGCTAGCTTTTTAGCTAGCCAGCTATCTATCTAGGAACCAAAGTGTTGGTCAGAGTTTCACAGGGGACCCTTATTACATTTGGGGAAAAAATTGAAACCACTTGCAATATGCATCTTGCACATTCAATATTGCAATTTCGATACAAATGTGATTCATTGTGCAGCCTACAACATACTGTGAATCCGGTATAAGTAAGAAAAATATTGTATCTTGAGAAACCCAATCTATAATTTTCCTTCAGATAAAAGAATGTGCAGCGGAGGAGAGAGGGAAGGGCTACCTGGTGTCCTGTCTGGTGGATCACCGTGGCAACATCACAGAGTACCACTGCAACCAGTACATCACCAAGATGACCGGCATCGTGTTCAGTGACTACCGCCTCATCTGTGGCTTCATGGACAAGTGTCGCGAGGACATCAATACCCTGCACTGTGGCAGCATCTCCACCGGCGAGAAGGTAATAGGCTGACTAGCCTTCATACACACCGGTGTCTTTGAGAAGGTAATAGGCTGGCTCTAGCCTTCATACACACCGGTGTCTTTGAGAAGGTAATAGGCTGGCTCTAGTCTTCATACACACCGGTGTCTTTGAGAAGGTAATAGGCTGGCTCTAGCCTTCATACACACCGGTGTCTTTGAGAAGGTAATAGGCTGGCTCTAGCCTTCATACACACCGGTGTCTTTGAGAAGGTAATAGGCTGGCTCTAGCCTTCATACACACCGGTGTCTTTGAGAAGGTAATAGGCTGGCTCTAGCCTTCATACACACCGGTGTCTTTGAGAAGGTAATAGGCTGGCTCTAGTCTTCATACACACCGGTGTCTTTGAGAAGGTAATAGGCTGGCTCTAGTCTTCATACACACCGGTGTCTTTGAGAAGGTAATAGGCTGGCTCTAGTCTTCATACACACCGGTGTCTTTGAGAAGGTAATAGGCTGGCTCTAGTCTTCATACACACCGGTGTCTTTGAGAAGGTAATAGGCTGGCTCTAGTCTTCATACACACCGGTGTCTTTGAGAAGGTAATAGGCTGGCTCTAGCCTTCATACACACCGGTGTCTTTGAGAAGGTAATAGGCTGGCTCTAGTCTTCATACACACCGGTGTCTTTGAGAAGGTAATAGGCTGGCTCTAGCCTTCATACACACCGGTGTCTTTGAGAAGGTAATAGGCTGGCTCTAGCCTTCATACACACCGGTGTCTTTGAGAAGGTAATAGGCTGGCTCTAGCCTTCATACACACCGGTGTCTTTGAGAAGGTAATAGGCTGGCTCTAGTCTTCATACACACCGGTGTCTTTGAGAAGGTAATAGGCTGGCTCTAGCCTTCATACACACCGGTGTCTTTGAGAAGGTAATAGGCTGGCTCTAGCCTTCATACACACCGGTGTCTTTGAGAAGGTAATAGGCTGGCTCTAGTCTTCATACACACCGGTGTCTTTGAGAAGGTAATAGGCTGGCTCTAGCCTTCATACACACCGGTGTCTTTGAGAAGGTAATAGGCTGGCTCTAGCCTTCATACACACCGGTGTCTTTGAGAAGGTAATAGGCTGGCTCTAGCCTTCATACACACCGGTGTCTTTGAGAAGGTAATAGGCTGGCTCTAGCCTTCATACACACCGGTGTCTTTGAGAAGGTAATAGGCTGGCTCTAGTCTTCATACACACCGGTGTCTTTGAGAAGGTAATAGGCTGGCTCTAGTCTTCATACACACCGGTGTCTTTGAGAAGGTAATAGGCTGACTAGCCTTCATACACACCGGTGTCTTTGAGAAGGTAATAGGCTGGCTCTAGCCTTCATACACACCGGTGTCTTTGAGAAGGTAATAGGCTGACTAGCCTTCATACACACCGGTGTCTTTGAGAAGGTAATAGGCTGGCTCTAGTCTTCATACACACCGGTGTCTTTGAGAAGGTAATAGGCTGGCTCTAGCCTTCATACACACCGGTGTCTTTGAGAAGGTAATAGGCTGGCTCTAGCCTTCATACACACCGGTGTCTTTGAGAAGGTAATAGGCTGGCTCTAGCCTTCATACACACCGGTGTCTTTGAGAAGGTAATAGGCTGGCTCTAGTCTTCATACACACCGGTGTCTTTGAGAAGGTAATAGGCTGGCTCTAGCCTTCATACACACCGGTGTCTTTGAGAAGGTAATAGGCTGGCTCTAGTCTTCATACACACCGGTGTCTTTGAGAAGGTAATAGGCTGGCTCTAGTCTTCATACACACCGGTGTCTTTGAGAAGGTAATAGGCTGGCTCTAGCCTTCATACACACCGGTGTCTTTGAGAAGGTAATAGGCTGGCTCTAGCCTTCATACACACCGGTGTCTTTGAGAAGGTAATAGGCTGGCTCTAGCCTTCATACACACCGGTGTCTTTGAGAAGGTAATAGGCTGGCTCTAGTCTTCATACACACCGGTGTCTTTGAGAAGGTAATAGGCTGGCTCTAGCCTTCATACACACCGGTGTCTTTGAGAAGGTAATAGGCTGGCTCTAGTCTTCATACACACCGGTGTCTTTGAGAAGGTAATAGGCTGGCTCTAGCCTTCATACACACCGGTGTCTTTGAGAAGGTAATAGGCTGGCTCTAGTCTTCATACACACCGGTGTCTTTGAGAAGGTAATAGGCTGGCTCTAGCCTTCATACACACCGGTGTCTTTGAGAAGGTAATAGGCTGACTAGCCTTCATACACACCGGTGTCTTTGAGAAGGTAATAGGCTGGCTCTAGCCTTCATACACACCGGTGTCTTTGAGAAGGTAATAGGCTGGCTCTAGCCTTCATACACACCGGTGTCTTTGAGAAGGTAATAGGCTGGCTCTAGCCTTCATACACACCGGTGTCTTTGAGAAGGTAATAGGCTGGCTCTAGCCTTCATACACACCGGTGTCTTTGAGAAGGTAATAGGCTGGCTCTAGTCTTCATACACACCGGTGTCTTTGAGAAGGTAATAGGCTGGCTCTAGTCTTCATACACACCGGTGTCTTTGAGAAGGTAATAGGCTGGCTCTAGTCTTCATACACACCGGTGTCTTTGAGAAGGTAATAGGCTGGCTCTAGTCTTCATACACACCGGTGTCTTTGAGAAGGTAATAGGCTGGCTCTAGTCTTCATACACACCGGTGTCTTTGAGAAGGTAGTAGGCTGGCTCTAGCCTTCATACACACCGGTGTCTTTGAGAAGGTAATAGGCTGGCTCTAGTCTTCATACACACCGGTGTCTTTGAGAAGGTAATAGGCTGGCTCTAGCCTTCATACACACCGGTGTCTTTGAGAAGGTAATAGGCTGGCTCTAGTCTTCATACACACCGGTGTCTTTGAGAAGGTAATAGGCTGGCTCTAGCCTTCATACACACCGGTGTCTTTGAGAAGGTAATAGGCTGGCTCTAGCCTTCATACACACCGGTGTCTTTGAGAAGGTAATAGGCTGGCTCTAGCCTTCATACACACCGGTGTCTTTGAGAAGGTAATAGGCTGGCTCTAGCCTTCATACACACCGGTGTCTTTGAGAAGGTAATAGGCTGGCTCTAGTCTTCATACACACCGGTGTCTTTGAGAAGGTAATAGGCTGACTAGCCTTCATACACACCGGTGTCTTTGAGAAGGTAATAGGCTGGCTCTAGCCTTCATACACACCGGTGTCTTTGAGAAGGTAATAGGCTGGCTCTAGTCTTCATACACACCGGTGTCTTTGAGAAGGTAATAGGTTGACTCTAGCCGGTGTCTTTGCACATTTTCAAGACCAGTACAATTTGCAGTGACCTGTAAAATCTAAGGTCTATAAAAACAGAACAAGCCAAAGTCTTTAAAAACAAATATATATATATATATATATCAGGAATTGGTCAAGATGCCTCTTTGGAATCTCTGTAAAGGTAACACAGAACGGACAGGCACAGGATAGGCCCATTTGTTTGTGCTGGTTTCTTATTTGTTAGTTTGGTTTTCAGTTTTATTTGCCACCTTGTGTATTAACATGACATATTGCAACCATCATCTGCCACCGATTTACCTCGACATAATGTGGATGCCGTGGTTATCTTTTAGTAACATTTTTCAGTATAGCAAAAATTATGTGAACTCCTAAACACTAATTGTAGCCAATTACACTAACTGGAGTATCTGACATACAACCTGAATAGGCTACCAGTGTGGCAAGGGCTGCTGGTAAGCTTTCTTGAGATTAATTTTTTCCAACGCATGGCTTCCCTTTGAAAATGTGTAGTCATTCAGTGAGTCCGTGTAACTTATGTGATTTGTGAACTAATTTAGGCTTGCCTGAACAAAGTGGGTAAATACTTATGCAACAATTTTATTTTAATTAATTTGTCATTGTATTATTGTCTTTTCACTTTGACATTATGGGGTATTTTGTGTAGATCAATGAAAAATCACAATTTAAATATATTTAAATCCCACATTTGTAACGGAACAAAGGGGTGAATTCTTTTGATACCCACTGTACCTCATGATTGATGACGAATGTTGCTTCCCAGCTCCCTAAACCCCCGGTGTTAAATGTTGCTTCCCAGCTCCCTAAACCCCCGGTGTTAAATGTTGCTTCCCAGCTCCCTAAACCCCCGGTGTTAAACAAATATATATAATTTTTCTGCTTTCCTCTAATCAGTTATTAATTTATACCAGATGATTAATGACCATGTCTTGGGAAATCAAATGCCAGTCGTCAGGGCAACACAACAGCAGTAACTCTTCACGCTGAATTAATACATATTTAACTTCTCCCCTCCGGCTGTTTTTGTGGTTGTGTGTTATAATAAATTGCACACCAAAAATATTTTGAATGGAAATATTTCATAACTGATTAAAAGCGCTACTCTGAGAGCTAACACTTCTTCAGGCCTCACACAGAGATCACATCATCAGTACATAAAAGCCCATCGGTGTTGAAGCCAACTTGAACCTATCCATCTCACTCTCCCCATGTTCTGAAGGACATGCACTCCCAAGGCGAGGTGATAGCGTGCCTGGAGAAGGGTCTGGTCAGGGAGGCAGAGGAGCAGCCCGGGGCTCACACCATCGGGGCCAACTGTAAGAAGGCCATCATGCGCGTGGCCGAACTTTCCTCAGACGACTTCCACCTGGACAGATACCTATACTTCTCCTGCCGGGAGGACCGCGAACGCTTCTGTGAAAACGTGAGTACCTTGCCTCCCTCACTCTCCCTCCCTCACTCCTTCTCTAATTCCCTCAAGTCTCTTTCATTTAATAAGAGGCATAATATTAAGATTCAGACTGTGATTCATTCATACTTTTATCAGAGTTGAAACCTCGGCTCACTGAAAATATATATTTTTGTCACATTATAAACGTGAAAAATAGTTCCTAATTGAATCACAATTCTATTGTCTTTGACTTCTAGACTCCAGCTGGAGAGGGAAGAGTTTACAAGTGTCTCTTCAACCACAAGTTTGAGGAGGCCCTTTCTGAAAGGGTACGTGTTCTACTGTCATTACCAAAATAATCCTCTCCGTCTTCTGCTACTTGTCATTTGTCCATATGAATAAAGCTCCAATTGCAAGGCATTTTGTCATCATGTTTGACTAAAGTATAACAGAGAGAACAGAGTTGAATGGTAATGCAGTGTTTCCCCTATATTCATTTAGCAGCGGCGGGCCACCACTCCCCAAAATATTTTTGTCAAAATTATTCTCGGGATGGTAAAACGTTTTCAGTGTAAACTTAAAGCTGCAATGTATAACTTTTTTGGTTATTGAAAATATACACTATATGTCAAATTAGTGGATTTGGCCATTTTATATGACGCTTCACCATCTGGCAATCCGACGGACTCCATATTAATGCCCATGATTTTGGAATGAGATGTTCCATGAGCAGGTGTCCACATACTTTTGGTCATGTAGTGTATTTCACAGTGGTTTAGTTGGGACAATGATTCTCTACACCAGGGGTGCCCACACTTTTTCGGCTTGCGAGCTACTTTCAAAATGACCAGGTCAAAATGATCTACCTACATTAATAAAATGCTAAACATATATTTATTTATATATACTGAGTACATACCTTACTCTGACTTGCACTGAATGGAGTCAGCCAGGGTTGCATAGTCCGGACAGTAGCTGCTGGTAGCTAGTCTCAAGCAGGCTTCCAAATGATCATCAGTCACGGTGAACGGTATTTGGACTTAATAATCTTCATGTAGGAAAAGGCTGACTCTCATAAATAAGTAGAGCCAAATAATGCAGTCAAGGAGGAAGCACATTTCCTCATGTTTGGATACTTTTCCTCTGTGAGTAAGTTCCAAAATTGCCCATGAGACCTGGACTTAAGCTGAATAACAGCTTTTACTGTCAAAATCTCATCCTCCACTGCGGACAAGTTCAGGTGAAACAGAGCTGCAGTGTTTGATGCGAGTAAATGAACCTCAACATCTTCCCTAAATGGAAAGCACATAAATGTAGCGATTGGCTCGAGTAAAGCAAAGTCTTGAAACCGTTTGTCGAAGTCTGACAGACAATTTTCAATCTGCTCTGTGTAGCGCGCACTGTCAAGTTGACCACACGCCTTCCGTTGCGTCTCCAGCTCTGATGCGAGGATTTGGAAGTTCCCCAAATCATGGCTCTGCAGCTTTGAGGATAGATGTTGCATTTTTCGTTTGAAAGCATTAACTGAGCTGATCGTATTGACCACGTTTTTTTATTTTCCTTGCAGCTCTAAATTTAGCTCATTCAACTCTAGCAGCCACTTACTGTCATTAAGTTGCATGTTTACTGACAATTTCCCCCTACTAAGCCATCTTAGGTCAGAGCAGTTGCAGTCAGCCGCCTCTTTTTTTAATGTATTTTTTATTTAAAATAATTCCCCCCAGGGCTTGAAATGAAGGGCATCCCGTCATCTCTGGGACAATAAAAAATATATCTATGACGGTTTAAAACGGACTCTGGGGAAGTTTTTAAAACGGACTCCAAAGTTCATACAACCACTGCATATCATTAAAAAAATTAAAAAGCAATGAGGCTGATGCAACAGATCAGACAGTTAAAATGCTGGTACAGTTGTATTTCTTCATATTATAAGTTCAACAATTCGCACATGGCTGTAGGCAACACGTTCCAAGATACAATTAGTGGAAAAACACTGTTCTCAAAAGTGCATTGCAAGCGGTTTGATGTGACAGAGATTAAAATATATATTAGTAATATGACTGGGGTTATACCTTTTGGCATCTGGAAAATAAAATAACTTTGATTTGAAAACTAATAGAACATGAGAAAAATGCTCATTTCATGGCATATTGTGTTTTACGTAACATTTCTATGGTCGTATTTTGGCTAGGCTACTTTGTAACAAGATAAGACATGCTTAAATAAATGACATAAAGCATCCAGGTTTTAAACAATGATGTTTATGCTAAAATCTTTTCAAAATCTTGGAGAAAGATCTGGCCTTGTTATAATCTCCACCCGGCACAGCCAGGAGAGGACTGGCCACCCCTCAGAGCCTGGTTCCTCTCTAGGTTTCTTCCTAGGTTTTGCCTTTCTAGGTAGTTTTTCCTAGCCACCGTGCTTCTACATCTGCATTGCTTGCCGTTTGGGGTTTTAGGCTGGGTTTCTGTATAGCACTTTGACATCGGCTGATGTAAAAAGGGGCTTTATAAATACATCTGATTGATTGACAACGCTGATCGCCTCCGCTCAGATTCAAGGTGGGTGGTGCTTCAGTCTTGTGGCCAATAGCCTTACCCTATTACATGAGGCTGTAGCCAATAGCCTTACTCTATTACATGAGGCTGTAGCCAATAGCCTTACTCTATTACATGAGGCTGTAGCCAATAGCCTTACTCTATTACATGAGGCTGTAGCCAATAGCCTTACTCTGTTACATGAGGCTGTAGCCAATAGCCTTACTCTATTACATGAGGCTGTAGCCAATAGCCTTACCCTATTACATGAGGCTGTAGCCAATAGCCTTACCCTATTACATGAGGCTGTAGCCAATAGCCTTACCCTATTACATGAGGCTGTAGCCAATAGCCTTACCCTATTACATGAGGCTGTAGCCAATAGCCTTACTCTATTACATGAGGCTGTAGCCAATAGCCTTACCCTATTACATGAGGCTGTAGCCAATAGCCTTACCCTATTACATGAGGCTGTAGCCAATAGCCTTACTCTATTACATGAGGCTGTAGCCAATAGCCTTACTCTATTACATGTATTTATGTAAATGTAATATTATTATTGTAATATTATTCCAATGTTGGCCTCTGATCCATTCTGATCGGAGTAATTGTTTGAAATGTATTCTGAGCAAAAATATAAACGCCACATGTAAAGTGTTGGTCCCATGTTTCATGAGCTGAAATAAAAGAGCCCAATAATTTCGCTAAAATTCCCTGTTAGTGAGCATGATCATTACACAGGTGCACCTTGTGCTGGGCCTAATACATTTATTTAAATTGACTGATTTCCTTATATGAACTGTAAAATTGTTGCATGTTGCGTTTATATTTTTGTCCAGTGTATATATTCTTCTTGTCAGATTATTATTTATTTTTTTACTTGTCCCAGAGAAAGAACACTTCAACAGTATATGCCCACACCATTCTGTTGGAGTACGCCCACACCATTCTGTTGGAGTACGCCCACACCATTCTGTTGGAGTACGCCCACACCATTCTGTTGAAGTACGCCCACACCATTCTGTTGGAGTACGCCCACACCATTCTGTTGGAGTACGCCCACACCATTCTGTTGGAGTACGCCCACACCATTCCGACACAGAAAAGCTGCTTTTTAACAGAATCAATTCATATTTTGGGGAAATAACTGTTTCACTGGTATTGTAAGTAATTATAGGTCATATTTCATAGAAATCTGGAAAAACTGGACAATTACCTTTAAAAAGTGCAAATTTGTCTCTTCGGCCAAGAAGAGGGCTTTTAAAATTGGACCTGAGGCAGTGCCATTGGCCACGCCCACTACCACGCCCACAAATCCTAGGGGAAACACTGGACTGCTTGTTCTGGTAATTGTATTCCATTCTTCTCGCCAGTAGTCAAATGAGTCAGATAGTGGTTGTGACCAGAGCTGTGGTGTGTTGCGGTTGTCCTCCGCAGTGCAGAGACGCTCTGACCACTCGTCAGAAGCTGATAGCCCAGGACTACAAGGTGAGCTACTCCCTGGCCAAGGCCTGCAAGACGGACCTGAGGAAGTACCGCTGCAGTGCAGACACCAACATGCCCCGTGCCCGCGAGGCCCGCCTCTCCTACCTGCTACTCTGTCTGGAGTCTGCCGTGCACCGAGGTTGGGCTGGCTCTTGTCTTCCTAACCTATATCTGTCTTTGGAGTAAAAAAAATAATAATCACATGGTGTCACACTGGTGTTACTTTTAGTGTTTTTCTCGCCACTTAATGAAATGAAATATCTTTCAAGTGCCCCACATTTCCTTACCTGTGTGTGTTCCAGGTCGTACGGTGAGTGGGGACTGTCAGGGGGAGATGTTGGACTACAGGAGGATGTTGATGGAGGACTTCTCTCTGAGCCCAGAGATTGTGCTACATTGCCGTGGGGAGATCGAGGCCCACTGCTCCGGCCTCCACCGCAAGGGACGCACCCTGCACTGTTTGATGAGGGTAGGCCGTGGAGACCTGGGTGCCATCGACAACCTCTGCCAGAAAGCTGTGAGTTCAGTTCGCCTACAAAATCTCACCATAGATATTAGGAGATGCGTCATTAAGACTAAGATTAAGAGCACAATAATTTACCAGAACGAAAATAGACATACTGTACACAGATATCCACGTCAAAGAATGTTTTATTTTCTATTTTTATTTCCATGGATTGATTGGTTGTTGTTATTGCCCCTCCCAGCTCCAGACCTTGATCCAGGAGGCAGACCCTGGGGCAGACTACCGTATCGACCGGGCCCTGAACGAGGCCTGTGAGTCTGTCATCCAGACCGCCTGCAAACACATCCGCAACGGAGACCCCATGTGAGTCACCGAACTCTCCTGCTAAAGGAACTATTAGAACACGGAGGGATTGAAAGAGATCTGTCAAATACTTCAGCTCTAGTGATGTGTGTTTGTTGTGCGTAGGATCCTGTCGTGTCTTATGGAGCACCTGTACACAGAGAAGATGGTAGAGGACTGTGAACACAGGCTGCTGGAGCTGCAGTATTTCATCGCACGGGACTGGAAGTAAGTGGCGACGCAGGGTTTATGGTGATCTTCACACCCAGGGGGGTTAGGACGTTTTTTAACGCCGAGTCTCCTCCTCACACGTCTGGACAGCCAATAGATCACTGTTGCTAGGCAGGACTTTAGTTCTCACTTTATCTGAGCTCGGCCCTATTTCCTCACTCCAGACTGTGGCCCTTCTGCTCTCCATAGGATACCTAAGGGTTAACAATAACCTGTTCTTCCTGCACTCCCCTTTCTCACTCAGTAGATTTCCATTCCCTCAGTTCTAATATGGTAACACGAATAAGGATATGTCAAGATTTAGCACCGAACAATATGCCTGGTCAGTGTGCATTTTCCTAGTATGGCTTCTTCCACCGTGCTCTTGCTTGCTCTTTGGGGTCAAGGCCGGATCACTTTAAAACCCTTTGTGACAACTGCTGATGTAAAAAGTGCATTCTAAATACATTTGATTTGATTGATCCTCTCACACACTTTCCAGACTGGACCCCATCCTCTATAAGAAGTGCCAGGGTGACGCCTCCCGCCTGTGCCACACCCACGGCTGGAACGAGACCAGTGAGTTGATGCCTCCCGGTGCCGTCTTCTCCTGTCTGTACCGCCACGCCTACCGCACTGAGGAGCAGGGACGACGGGTAGGACTGCATAGATATACATACATACATACATACATACATACATACATACATACATACATGATTGACTGCATCACATTGCACGCAGGAAACACATCAGTACGTAAGTTAGAGGAATAGCAATATACATTTCCTTACAATAGTCACATAAAGATCTATTGTCTGAAGTGATCTAAGACCTTTAGAAATACTGTACGTCTGTCCTCAGTACATTCTGAAAGTGTTGTCCTTTTAAAAGGGGAATGCAGGGGAACCAATAGGAAAACATGGTTTCATTGTAAGTAAGTCCAGTGGTGGTGGTTATCATGACGTGATTGGGTTCTGATTCCTGAACCTGATTCTGGTCAAAATGAGGGGGAATTATGGATTATTATTTTTTGCTGTTGAAGAATGTCAATTATAAAACATTTTCCGAAAATGTAATTATTTCGCTAATGACTTGATGTATCAGTGCTCCTTTACATGTTGAATGTGTCATTGGTGTCGGAATTGGAATTAGGTCATCTAATGTTTTCTGTGCTCATACATTTATCTTTAGCCTTGCAATGAAAATAACTATCATCTGAATAATCTCTGAATCTTTGACTGGAATGGTTGCTTGGTGACTTGGTGACAACAGTGGGATTATGTCTTTGTGATTCACCCAATCAATATTCTGAAGGTATACTACAAGCAAACATATCATTCATTTTGTTGGGACATTCCATTAGCGTTGATGCTTGCTTGTCTACTGCCTGGTTGTCTCTTGTCCTGCATCCTATACAGGGTTGGGCCAAATTCCATTTAAATTCAAGAAGTAACCCGACTTGTAATTTGACTGAATTGAAAGGGAATTGACCCCAACCCTGATCCCGAGTTCTCTTTGGTATTACCTAGCTGTCTCGGGACTGTAAAGTGGAGGTGCAGCGTATCCTCCACCAGAGGGCGCTGGATGTGAAGCTGGACCCGGAGCTGCAGAGACGCTGTTTGACCGACCTGGGGAAGTGGTGCAGTGAGAAGGCTGAGTCTGGACAGGTACTGGAGGAGACCACCTGCTGTCTGTCACACATCATTCTTAACACTTCCATATTAAACCATATCATCCATCTGTTTTATTTAAGCCTGTAACTACTGACGTGATATCTTTTTCTTGCATACTCCTTAACAATAACGTGGGCAACCATATTGGGCTTAGATCAGGGGGACAGTAATTAATTTTCTGTATTGACGTCTGACATGGTTCTGTTGGTGTTCCAGGAGCTGGAGTGTCTACAGGACCACCTAGAGGACCTTGTGTCAGAGTGCAAAGATGTGGTGGGCAACCTGACTGAACTTGAGTCTGAGGTAAGAGGATTAGCAGGGACACATTGACTGACTGCGCTGTATGAGGAACCGACTGTAGTAAACTATGGTTGGTCACAAGGTAAAAGGGTGTTCTTCTCTCCTCCCACCAGGACATTCAGATCGAGACCCTGCTGATGCGAGCCTGTGAGCCAGTCATCCAGTCCCACTGTCACGTGAGTCCCACCCCAGCCCTGAGCGCCCTCTCAGGGCTATTCATACCACCAACCCCCCTTCAACTCCACCACCAATGACTCCTGCCAAGTGTCTAGAATATCAAATGATCCATTATTCAAATAGATACGGGAGTTATAGATCTGTCATTCTCATATAAAGCAAGTCTAAGGAGCGGTAGATCTGTTCTATGTGGACTATTTCAATGCTTCCCGTTTTTAAGTTTAGTTTTTGTACTTTCGGTTTTGTACACCAGCTTCAAACAGCTGATTATGGAAAATACATTTCACAGCAGTTTAGATGGTAATGTGATTCTCTACACTATACTAGTTTATTACAGTGGTTTAGATGGTAATATGATTCTCTATACTAGTTTATTACAGTGGTTTAGATGGTAATATGATTCTCTACACTATACTAGTTTATTACAGTGTTTTAGATGGTAATATGATTCTCTATACTAGTTTATTACAGTGGTTTAGATGGTAATGTGATTCTCTACACTATACTAGTTTATTACAGTGGTTTAGATGGTAATATGATTCTCTACACTATACTAGTTTATTACAGTGGTTTAGATGGTAATATGATTCTCTACACTATACTAGTTTATTACAGTGGTTTAGATGGTAATATGATTCTCTATACTATACTAGTTTATTACAGTGGTTTAGATGGTAATATGATTCTCTACACTATACTAGTTTATTACAGTGGTTTAGATGGTAATGTGATTCTCTACACTATACTAGTTTATTACAGTGGTTTAGATGGTAATGTGATTCTCTACACTATACTAGTTTATTACAGTGGTTTAGATGGTAATATGATTCTCTATACTAGTTTATTACAGTGGTTTAGATGGTAATGTGATTCTCTACACTATACTAGTTTATTACAGTGGTTTAGATGGTAATATGATTCTCTACACTATACTAGTTTATTACAGTGGTTTAGATGGTAATGATTCTCTACACTATACTAGTTTATTACAGTGGTTTAGATGGTAATATGATTCTCTACACTATACTAGTTTATTACAGTGGTTTAGATGGTAATATGATTCTCTATACTAGTTTATTACAGTGGTTTAGATGGTAATATGATTCTCTATACTAGTTTATTACAGTGGTTTAGATGGTAATATGATTCTCTACACTATACTAGTTTATTACAGTGGTTTAGATGGTAATATGATTCTCTAACTAGTTTATTACAGTGGTTTAGATGGTAATATGATTCTCTATACTAGTTTATTACAGTGGTTTAGATGGTAATATGATTCTCTATACTAGTTTATTACAGTGGTTTAGATGGTAATATGATTCTCTACACTATACTAGTTTATTACAGTGGTTTAGATGGTAATATGATTCTCTACACTATACTAGTTTATTACAGTGGTTTAGATGGTAATATGATTCTCTATACTAGTTTATTACAGTGGTTTAGATGGTAATATGATTCTCTACACTATACTAGTTTATTACAGTGGTTTAGATGGTAATATGATTCTCTACACTATACTAGTTTATTACAGTGGTTTAGATGGTAATATGATTCTCTACACTATACTAGTTTATTACAGTGGTTTAGATGGTAATATGATTCTCTACACTATACTAGTTTATTACAGTGGTTTAGATGGTAATATGATTCTCTACACTATACTAGTTTATTACAGTGGTTTAGATGGTAATATGATTCTCTATACTAGTCTATTACAGTGGTTTAGATGGTAATATGATTCTCTATACCAGTTTATTACAGTGGTTTAGATGGTAATGTGATTCTCTACACTATACTAGTTTATTACAGTGGTTTAGATGGTAATATGATTCTCTATACTATACTAGTTTATTACAGTGGTTTAGATGGTAATATGATTCTCTACACTATACTAGTTTATTACAGTGGTTTAGATGGTAATATGATTCACTATACTAGTTTATTACAGTGGTTTAGATGGTAATATGATTCTCTATACTAGTTTATTACAGTGGTTTAGATGGTAATATGATTCTCTACACTATACTAGTTTATTACAGTGGTTTAGATGGTAATATGATTCTCTATACTATACTAGTTTATTACAGTGGTTTAGATGGTAATATGATTCTCTACACTATACTAGTTTATTACAGTGGTTTAGATGGTAATATGATTCTCTACACTATACTAGTCTATTACAGTGGTTTAGATGGTAATGTGATTCTCTATACTAGTTTATTACAGTGGTTTAGATGGTAATATGATTCTCTATACTAGTTTATTACAGTAGTTTAGATGGTAATATGATTCTCTATACTAGTTTATTACAGTGGTTTAGATGGTAATATGATTCTCTACACTATACTAGTTTATTACAGTGGTTTAGATGGTAATATGATTCTCTACACTATACTAGTTTATTACAGTGGTTTAGATGGTAATATGATTCTCTACACTATACTAGTTTATTACAGTGGTTTAGATGGTAATATGATTCTCTATACTAGTTTATTACAGTGGTTTAGATGGTAATATGATTCTCTATACTAGTTTATTACAGTGGTTTAGATGGTAATATGATTCTCTATACTAGTTTATTACAGTGGTTTAGATGGTAATGTGATTCTCTATACTAGTTTATTACAGTGGTTTAGATGGTAATATGATTCTCTACACTATACTAGTTTATTACAGTGGTTTAGATGGTAATATGATTCTCTACACTATACTAGTTTATTACAGTGGTTTAGTTGGTAATATGATTCTCTACACTATACTAGTTTATTACAGTGGTTTAGATGGTAATATGATTCTCTACACTATACTAGTTTATTACAGTGGTTTAGATGGTAATATGATTCTCTACACTATACTAGTCTATTACAGTGGTTTAGATGTTAATGTGATTCTCTATACTAGTTTATTACAGTGGTTTAGATGGTAATATGATTCTCTATACTAGTTTATTACAGTGGTTTAGATGGTAATGTGATTCTCTACACTATACTAGTTTATTACAGTGGTTTAGATGGTAATATGATTCTCTATACTAGTTTATTACAGTGGTTTAGATGGTAATGTGATTCTCTACACTATACTAGTTTATTACAGTGGTTTAGATGGTAATGTGATTCTCTACACTATACTAGTTTATTACAGTGGTTTAGATGGTAATATGATTCTCTATACTAGTTTATTACAGTGGTTTAGATGGTAATATGATTATCTATACTATACTAGTTTATTACAGTGGTTTAGATGGTAATATGATTCTCTACACTATACTAGTTTATTACAGTGGTTTAGATGGTAATATGATTCTCTATACTAGTTTATTACAGTGGTTTAGATGGTAATATGATTCTCTACACTATACTAGTTTATTACAGTGGTTTAGATGGTAATATGATTCTCTACACTATACTAGTTTATTACAGTGGTTTAGATGGTAATATGATTCTCTATACTAGTTTATTACAGTGGTTTAGATGGTAATATGATTCTCTATACTAGTTTATTACAGTGGTTTAGATGGTAATATGATTCTCTATACTAGTTTATTACAGTGGTTTAGATGGTAATATGATTCTCTATACTAGTTTATTACAGTGGTTTAGATGGTAATATGATTCTCTACACTATACTAGTTTATTACAGTGGTTTAGATGGTAATATGATTCTCTACACTATACTAGTTTATTACAGTGGTTTAGATGGTAATATGATTCTCTATACTAGTTTATTACAGTGGTTTAGATGGTAATATGATTCTCTATACTAGTTTATTACAGTGGTTTAAATGGTAATATGATTCTCTATACTAGTTTATTACAGTGGTTTAGATGGTAATGTGGTTCTCTACACTATACTAGTTTATTACAGTGGTTTAGATGGTAATATGATTCTCTACACTATACTAGTTTATTACAGTGGTTTAGATGGTAATATGATTCTCTACACTATACTAGTTTATTACAGTGGTTTAGATGGTAATATGATTCTCTATACTATACTAGTTTATTACAGTGGTTTAGATGGTAATATGATTCTCTACACTATACTAGTTTATTACAGTGGTTTAGATGGTAATATGATTCTCTATACTATACTAGTTTATTACAGTGGTTTAGATGGTAATATGATTCTCTACACTATACTAGTTTATTACAATGGTTTAGATGGTAATATGATTCTCTACACTATACTAGTCTATTACAGTGGTTTAGATGGTAATGTGATTCTCTATACTAGTTTATTACAGTGGTTTAGATGGTAATATGATTCTCTATACTAGTTTATTACAGTAGTTTAGATGGTAATATGATTCTCTATACTAGTTTATTACAGTGGTTTAGATGGTAATATGATTCTCTACACTATACTAGTTTATTACAGTGGTTTAGATGGTAATATGATTCTCTATACTAGTTTATTACAGTGGTTTAGATGGTAATGTGATTCTCTATACTAGTTTATTACAGTGGTTTAGATGGTAATATGATTCTCTACACTATACTAGTTTATTACAGTGGTTTAGATGGTAATATGATTCTCTACACTATACTAGTTTATTACAGTGGTTTAGTTGGTAATATGATTCTCTACACTATACTAGTTTATTACAGTGGTTTAGATGGTAATATGATTCTCTACACTATACTAGTTTATTACAGTGGTTTAGATGGTAATATGATTCTCTACACTATACTAGTCTATTACAGTGGTTTAGATGTTAATGTGATTCTCTATACTAGTTTATTACAGTGGTTTAGATGGTAATATGATTCTCCATACTAGTTTATTACAGTGGTTTAGATGGTAATGTGATTCTCTACACTATACTAGTTTATTACAGTGGTTTAGATGGTAATATGATTCTCTATACTAGTTTATTACAGTGGTTTAGATGGTAATGTGATTCTCTACACTATACTAGTTTATTACAGTGGTTTAGATGGTAATGTGATTCTCTACACTATACTAGTTTATTACAGTGGTTTAGATGGTAATATGATTCTCTATACTAGTTTATTACAGTGGTTTAGATGGTAATATGATTATCTATACTATACTAGTTTATTACAGTGGTTTAGATGGTAATGTGATTCTCTACACTATACTAGTTTATTACAGTGGTTTAGATGGTAATATGATTCTCTATACTAGTTTATTACAGTGGTTTAGATGGTAATGTGATTCTCTACACTATACTAGTTTATTACAGTGGTTTAGATGGTAATATGATTCTCTATACTAGTTTATTACAGTGGTTTAGATGGTAATGTGATTCTCTACACTATACTAGTTTATTACAGTGGTTTAGATGGTAATGATTCTCTACACTATACTAGTTTATTACAGTGGTTTAGATGGTAATATGATTCTCTACACTATACTAGTTTATTACAGTGGTTTAGATGGTAATATGATTCTCTATACTAGTTTATTACAGTGGTTTAGATGGTAATATGATGCTCTACACTATACTAGTTTATTACAGTGGTTTAGATGGTAATATGATTCTCTATACTAGTTTATTACAGTGGTTTAGATGGTAATATGATGCTCTACACTATACTAGTTTATTACAGTGGTTTAGATGGTAATATGATTCTCTACACTATACTAGTTTATTACAGTGGTTTAGATGGTAATATGATTCTCTATACTAGTTTATTACAGTGGTTTAGATGGTAATATGATTCTCTATACTAGTTTATTACAGTGGTTTAGATGGTAATATGATTCTCTATACTAGTTTATTACAGTGGTTTAGATGGTAATATGATTCTCTATACTAGTTTATTACAGTGGTTTAGATGGTAATATGATTCTCTACACTATACTAGTTTATTACAGTGGTTTAGATGGTAATATGATTCTCTATACTAGTTTATTACAGTGGTTTAGATGGTAATATGATTCTCTATACTAGTTTATTACAGTGGTTTAGATGGTAATATGATTCTCTATACCAGTTTATTACAGTGGTTTAGATGGTAATGTGATTCTCTACACTATACTAGTTTATTACAGTGGTTTAGATGGTAATATGATTCTCTACACTATACTAGTTTATTACAGTGGTTTAGATGGTAATATGATTCTCTACACTATACTAGTCTATTACAGTGGTTTAGATGGTAATGTGATTCTCTATACTAGTTTATTACAGTGGTTTAGATGGTAATATGATTCTCTATACTAGTTTATTACAGTAGTTTAGATGGTAATATGATTCTCTATACTAGTTTATTACAGTGGTTTAGATGGTAATATGATTCTCTACACTATACTAGTTTATTACAGTGGTTTAGATGGTAATATGATTCTCTATACTAGTTTATTACAGTGGTTTAGATGGTAATGTGATTCTCTATACTAGTTTATTACAGTGGTTTAGATGGTAATGTGATTCTCTATACTAGTTTATTACAGTGGTTTAGATGGTAATATGATTCTCTACACTATACTAGTTTATTACAGTGGTTTAGTTGGTAATATGATTCTCTACACTATACTAGTTTATTACAGTGGTTTAGATGGTAATATGATTCTCTACACTATACTAGTTTATTACAGTGGTTTAGATGGTAATATGATTCTCTACACTATACTAGTCTATTACAGTGGTTTAGATGTTAATGTGATTCTCTATACTAGTTTATTACAGTGGTTTAGATGGTAATGTGATTCTCTACACTATACTAGTTTATTACAGTGGTTTAGATGGTAATATGATTCTCTATACTAGTTTATTACAGTGGTTTAGATGGTAATGTGATTCTCTACACTATACTAGTTTATTACAGTGGTTTAGATGGTAATGTGATTCTCTACACTATACTAGTTTATTACAGTGGTTTAGATGGTAATATGATTCTCTATACTAGTTTATTACAGTGGTTTAGATGGTAATATGATTATCTATACTATACTAGTTTATTACAGTGGTTTAGATGGTAATGTGATTCTCTACACTATACTAGTTTATTACAGTGGTTTAGATGGTAATATGATTCTCTATACTAGTTTATTACAGTGGTTTAGATGGTAATGTGATTCTCTACACTATACTAGTTTATTACAGTGGTTTAGATGGTAATATGATTCTCTACACTATACTAGTTTATTACAGTGGTTTAGATGGTAATGATTCTCTACACTATACTAGTTTATTACAGTGGTTTAGATGGTAATATGATTCTCTACACTATACTAGTTTATTACAGTGGTTTAGATGGTAATATGATTCTCTATACTAGTTTATTACAGTGGTTTAGATGGTAATATGATTCTCTACACTATACTAGTTTATTACAGTGGTTTAGATGGTAATATGATTCTCTACACTATACTAGTTTATTACAGTGGTTTAGATGGTAATATGATTCTCTATACTAGTTTATTACAGTGGTTTAGATGGTAATATGATTCTCTATACTAGTTTATTACAGTGGTTTAGATGGTAATATGATTCTCTATACTAGTTTATTACAGTGGTTTAGATGGTAATATGATTCTCTATACTAGTTTATTACAGTGGTTTAGATGGTAATGTGGTTCTCTACACTATACTAGTTTATTACAGTGGTTTAGATGGTAATATGATTCTCTACACTATACTAGTTTATTACAGTGGTTTAGATGGTAATATGATTCTCTACACTATACTAGTTTATTACAGTGGTTTAGATGGTAATATGATTCTCTACACTATACTAGTCTATTACAGTGGTTTAGATGGTAATGTGATTCTCTATACTAGTTTATTACAGTGGTTTAGATGGTAATATGATTCTCTATACTAGTTTATTACAGTAGTTTAGATGGTAATATATTTCTCTATACTAGTTTATTACAGTGGTTTAGATGGTAATATGATTCTCTACACTATACTAGTTTATTACAGTGGTTTAGATGGTAATATGATTCTCTATACTAGTTTATTACAGTGGTTTAGATGGTAATGTGATTCTCTATACTAGTTTATTACAGTGGTTTAGATGGTAATATGATTCTCTACACTATACTAGTTTATTACAGTGGTTTAGATGGTAATATGATTCTCTACACTATACTTGTTTATTACAGTGGTTTAGATGGTAATATGATTCTCTACACTATACTAGTTTATTACAGTGGTTTAGATGGTAATATGATTCTCTACACTATACTAGTTTATTACAGTGGTTTAGATGGTAATATGATTCTCTACACTATACTAGTCTATTACAGTGGTTTAGATGGTAATGTGATTCTCTATACTAGTTTATTACAGTGGTTTAGATGGTAATATGATTCTCTATACTAGTTTATTACAGTGGTTTAGATGGTAATGTGATTCTCTACACTATACTAGTTTATTACAGTGGTTTAGATGGTAATATGATTCTCTATACTAGTTTATTACAGTGGTTTAGATGGTAATGTGATTCTCTACACTATACTAGTTTATTACAGTGGTTTAGATGGTAATGTGATTCTCTACACTATACTAGTTTATTACAGTGGTTTAGATGGTAATATGATTCTCTATACTAGTTTATTACAGTGGTTTAGATGGTAATATGATTCTCTATACTATACTAGTTTATTACAGTGGTTTAGATGGTAATATGATTCTCTACACTATACTAGTTTATTACAGTGGTTTAGATTGTAATATGATTCTCTACACTATACTAGTTTATTACAGTGGTTTAGATGGTAATGTGATTCTCTATACTAGTTTATTACAGTGGTTTAGATGGTAATGTGATTCTCTACACTATACTAGTTTATTACAGTGGTTTAGATGGTAATATGATTCTCTACACTATACTAGTTTATCACAGTGGTTTAGATGGTAATATGATTCTCTACACTATACTAGTTTTTCACAGTGGTTTAGATGGTAATGTGATTCTCTACACTATACTAGTTTATTACAGTGGTTTAGATGGTAATGTGATTCTCTATACTAGTTTATTACAGTGGTTTAGATGGTAATATGATTCTCTACACTATACTAGTTTTTCACAGTGGTTTAGATGGTAATGTGATTCTCTACACTATACTAGTTTATTACAGTGGTTTAGATGGTAATGTGATTCTCTATACTAGTTTATTACAGTGGTTTAGATGGTAATATGATTCTCTATACTAGTTTATTACAGTGGTTTAGATGGTAATATGATTCTCTATACTAGTTTATTACAGTGGTTTAGATGGTAATATGATTCTCTATACTAGTTTATTACAGTGGTTTAGATGGTAATATGATTCTCTACACTATACTAGTTTATTACAGTGGTTTAGATGGTAATGTGATTCTCTACACTATACTAGTTTATTACAGTGGTTTAGATGGTAATATGATTCTCTATACTAGTTTATTACAGTGGTTTAGATGGTAATATGATTCTCTATACTAGTTTATTACAGTGGTTTAGATGGTAATGTGATTCTCTACACTATACTAGTTTATTACAGTGGTTTAGATGGTAATATGATTCTCTATAATAGTTTATTACAGTGGTTTAGATGGTAATATGATTCTCTACACTATACTAGTTTATTACAGTGGTTTAGATGGTAATGTGATTCTCTACACTATACTAGTTTATTACAGTGGTTTAGATGGTAATATGATTCTCTATACTAGTTTATTACAGTGGTTTAGATGGTAATATGATTCTCTATACTAGTTTATTACAGTGGTTTAGATGGTAATGTGATTCTCTACACTATACTAGTTTATTACAGTGGTTTAGATGGTAATATGATTCTCTATACTAGTTTATTACAGTGGTTTAGATGGTAATGTGATTCTCTACACTATACTAGTTTATTACAGTGGTTTAGATGGTAATATGATTCTCTATACTAGTTTATTACAGTGGTTTAGATGGTAATATGATTCTCTATACTATACTAGTTTATTACAGTGGTTTAGATGGTAATATGATTCTCTATACTAGTTTATTACAGTGGTTTAGATGGTAATATGATTCTCTATACTAGTTTATTACAGTGGTTTAGATGGTAATATGATTCTCTATACTAGTTTATTACAGTGGTTTAGATGGTAATATGATTCTCTATACTAGTTTATTACAGTGGTTTAGATGGTAATATGATCCTCTATACTAGTTTATTACAGTGGTTTAGATGGTAATATGATTCTCTATACTAGTTTATTACAGTGGTTTAGATGGTAATATGATTCTCTATACTAGTTTATTACAGTGGTTTAGATGGTAATATGATTCTCTATACTAGTTTATTACAGTGGTTTAGATGGTAATATGATTCTCTACACTATACTAGTTTATTACAGTGGTTTAGATGGTAATATGATTCTCTATAGTAGTTTATTACAGTGGTTTAGATGGTAATATGATTCTCTATACTATACTAGTTTATTACAGTGGTTTAGATGGTAATGTGATTCTCTATACTAGTTTATTACAGTGGTTTAGATGGTAATATGATTCTCTATACTAGTTTATTACAGTGGTTTAGATGGTAATATGATTCTCTATACTAGTTTATTACAGTGGTTTAGATGGTAATATGATTCGCTATACTAGTTTATTACAGTAGTTTAGATGGTAATATGATTCTCTATACTAGTTTATTACAGTGGTTTAGATGGTAATATGATTCTCTATACTAGTTTATTACAGTGGTTTAGATGGTAATATGATTCTCTATACTAGTTTATTACAGTGGTTTAGATGGTAATGCGATTCTCTATACTAGTTTATTACAGTGGTTTAGATGGTAATGCGATTCTCTACACTATACTAGTTTATTACAGTGGTTTAGATGGTAATATGATTCTCTACACTATACTAGTTTATTACAGTGGTTTAGATGGTAATATGATTCTCTATAGTAGTTTATTACAGTGGTTTAGATGGTAATATGATTCTCTATACTATACTAGTTTATTACAGTGGTTTAGATGGTAATGTGATTCTCTATACTAGTTTATTACAGTGGTTTAGATGGTAATATGATTCTCTATACTAGTTTATTACAGTGGTTTAGATGGTAATATGATTCTCTATACTAGTTTATTACAGTGGTTTAGATGGTAATATGATTCGCTATACTAGTTTATTACAGTAGTTTAGATGGTAATATGATTCTCTATACTAGTTTATTACAGTGGTTTAGATGGTAATATGATTCTCTATACTAGTTTATTACAGTGGTTTAGATGGTAATATGATTCTCTATACTAGTTTATTACAGTGGTTTAGATGGTAATGCGATTCTCTATACTAGTTTATTACAGTGGTTTAGATGGTAATGCGATTCTCTACACTATACTAGTTTATTACAGTGGTTTAGATGGTAATATGATTCTCTACACTATACTAGTTTATTACAGTGGTTTAGATGGTAGTATGGTTCTCTATACTATACTAGTTTATTACAGTGGTTTAGATGGTAATATGATTCTCTACACTATACTAGTTTATTACAGTGGTTTAGATGGTAATGTGATTCTCTATACTAGTTTATTACAGTGGTTCAGATTGTAATATGATTCTCTACACTATACTAGTTTATTACAGTGGTTTAGATGGTAATGTGATTCTCTATACTAGTTTATTACAGTGGTTTAGATGGTAATGTGATTCTCTACACTATACTAGTTTATTACAGTGGTTTAGATGGTAATATGATTCTCTATACTAGTTTATTACAGTGGTTTAGATGGTAATATGATCCTCTATACTAGTTTATTACAGTGGTTTAGATGGTAATATGATTCTCTATACTAGTTTATTACAGTGGTTTAGATGGTAATATGATTCTCTATACTAGTTTATTACAGTGGTTTAGATGGTAATATGATTCTCTATACTAGTTTATTACAGTGGTTTAGATGGTAATATGATTCTCTACACTATACTAGTTTATTACAGTGGTTTAGATGGTAATATGATTCTCTATACTAGTTTATTACAGTGGTTTAGATGGTAATATGATTCTCTATACTAGTTTATTACAGTGGTTTAGATGGTAATATGATTCTCTATAGTAGTTTATTACAGTGGTTTAGATGGTAATATGATTCTCTATACTATACTAGTTTATTACAGTGGTTTAGATGGTAATGTGATTCTCTATACTAGTTTATTACAGTGGTTTAGATGGTAATATGATTCTCTATACTAGTTTATTACAGTGGTTTAGATGGTAATATGATTCTCTATACTAGTTTATTACAGTGGTTTAGATGGTAATATGATTCGCTATACTAGTTTATTACAGTAGTTTAGATGGTAATATGATTCTCTATACTAGTTTATTACAGTGGTTTAGATGGTAATATGATTCTCTATACTAGTTTATTACAGTGGTTTAGATGGTAATATGATTCTCTATACTAGTTTATTACAGTGGTTTAGATGGTAATGCGATTCTCTATACTAGTTTATTACAGTGGTTTAGATGGTAATGCGATTCTCTACACTATACTAGTTTATTACAGTGGTTTAGATGGTAATATGATTCTCTACACTATACTAGTTTATTACAGTGGTTTAGATGGTAATATGATTCTCTATAGTAGTTTATTACAGTGGTTTAGATGGTAATATGATTCTCTATACTATACTAGTTTATTACAGTGGTTTAGATGGTAATGTGATTCTCTATACTAGTTTATTACAGTGGTTTAGATGGTAATATGATTCTCTATACTAGTTTATTACAGTGGTTTAGATGGTAATATGATTCTCTATACTAGTTTATTACAGTGGTTTAGATGGTAATATGATTCGCTATACTAGTTTATTACAGTAGTTTAGATGGTAATATGATTCTCTATACTAGTTTATTACAGTGGTTTAGATGGTAATATGATTCTCTATACTAGTTTATTACAGTGGTTTAGATGGTAATATGATTCTCTATACTAGTTTATTACAGTGGTTTAGATGGTAATGCGATTCTCTATACTAGTTTATTACAGTGGTTTAGATGGTAATGCGATTCTCTACACTATACTAGTTTATTACAGTGGTTTAGATGGTAATATGATTCTCTACACTATACTAGTTTATTACAGTGGTTTAGATGGTAGTATGGTTCTCTATACTATACTAGTTTATTACAGTGGTTTAGATGGTAATATGATTCTCTACACTATACTAGTTTATTACAGTGGTTTAGATGGTAATGTGATTCTCTATACTAGTTTATTACAGTGGTTCAGATTGTAATATGATTCTCTACACTATACTAGTTTATTACAGTGGTTTAGATGGTAATGTGATTCTCTATACTAGTTTATTACAGTGGTTTAGATGGTAATGTGATTCTCTACACTATACTAGTTTATTACAGTGGTTTAGATGGTAATATGATTCTCTATACTAGTTTATTACAGTGGTTTAGATGGTAATATGATTCTCTATACTAGTTTATTACAGTGGTTTAGATGGTAATATGATTCTCTATACTAGTTTATTACAGTGGTTTAGATGGTAATATTATTCTCTATACTAGTTTATTACAGTGGTTTAGATGGTAATATGATTCTCTATACTAGTTTATTACAGTGGTTTAGATGGTAATATGATTCTCTATACTAGTTTATTACAGTGGTTTAGATGGTAATATGATTCTCTATACTAGTTTATTACAGTGGTTTAGATGGTAATATGATTCTCTATACTAGTTTATTACAGTGGTTTAGATGGTAATATGATTCTCTATACTAGTTTATTACAGTGGTTTAGATGGTAATATGATTCTCTACACTATACTAGTTTATTACAGTGGTTTAGATGGTAATATGATTCTCTACACTATACTAGTTTATTACAGTGGTTTAGATGGTAATATGATTCTCTACACTAGTTTATTACAGTGGTTTAGATGGTAATATGATTCTCTACACTAGTTTATTACAGTGGTTTAGATGGTAATATGATTCTCTATACTAGTTTATTACAGTGGTTTAGATGGTAATATGATTCTCTATACTAGTTTATTACAGTGGTTTAGATGGTAATATGATTCTCTATACTAGTTTATTACAGTGGTTTAGATGGTAATATGATTCTCTATACTAGTTTATTACAGTGGTTTAGATGGTAATATGATTCTCTATACTAGTTTATTACAGTGGTTTAGATGGTAATATGATTCTCTATACTAGTTTATTACAGTGGTTTAGATGGTAATATGATTCTCTATACTAGTTTATTACAGTGGTTTAGATGGTAATATGATTCTCTACACTATACTAGTTTATTACAGTGGTTTAGATGGTAATATGATTCTCTACACTATACTAGTTTATTACAGTGGTTTAGATGGTAATATGATTCTCTATACTAGTTTATTACAGTGGTTTAGATGGTAATATGATTCTCTATACTAGTTTATTACAGTGGTTTAGATGGTAATATGATTCTCTATACTAGTTTATTACAGTGGTTTAGATGGTAATATGATTCTCTATACTAGTTTATTACAGTGGTTTAGATGGTAATGCGATTCTCTATACTAGTTTATTACAGTGGTTTAGATGGTAATGTGATTCTCTACACTATACTAGTTTATTACAGTGGTTTAGATGGTAATATGATTCTCTACACTATACTAGTTTATTACAGTGGTTTAGATGGTAGTATGATTCTCTACACTATACTAGTTTATTACAGTGGTTTAGATGGTAATATGATTCTCTATACTAGTTTATTACAGTGGTTTAGATGGTAATATGATTCTCTATACTAGTTTATTACAGTGGTTTAGATGGTAATATGATTCTCTACACTATACTAGTCTATTACAGTGGTTTAGATTGTAATGTGATTCTCTATACTAGTTTATTACAGTGGTTTAGATGGTAATGTGATTCTCTATACTAGTTTATTACAGTGGTTTAGATGGTAATGTGATTCTCTACACTATACTAGTTTATTACAGTGGTTTAGATGGTAATATGATTCTCTATACTAGTTTATTACAGTGGTTTAGATGGTAATGTGATTCTCTACACTATACTGGTTTATTACAGTGGTTTAGATGGTAATGTGATTCTCTACTATACTAGTTTATTACAGTGGTTTAGATGGTAATATGATTCTCTACACTATACTAGTTTATTACAGTGGTTTAGATGGTAATGTGATTCTCTATACTAGTTTATTACAGTGGTTTAGATGGTAATGTGATTCTCTACACTATACTAGTTTATTACAGTGGTTTAGATGGTAATGTGATTCTCTATACTAGTTTATTACAGTGGTTTAGATGGTAATGTGATTCTCTACACTATACTAGTTTATTACAGTGGTTTAGATGGTAATATGATTCTCTATACTAGTTTATTACAGTGGTTTAGATGGTAATATGATTCTCTATACTAGTTTATTACAGTGGTTTAGATGGTAATATGATTCTCTACACTATACTAGTTTATTACAGTGGTTTAGATGGTAATATGATTCTCTACACTAGTTTATTACAGTGGTTTAGATGGTAATATGATTCTCTACACTAGTTTATTACAGTGGTTTAGATGGTAATATGATTCTCTATACTAGTTTATTACAGTGGTTTAGATGGTAATATGATTCTCTATAGTAGTTTATTACAGTGGTTTAGATGGTAATATGATTCTCTATACTAGTTTATTACAGTGGTTTAGATGGTAATATGATTCTCTATACTAGTTTATTACAGTGGTTTAGATGGTAATATGATTCTCTATACTAGTTTATTACAGTGGTTTAGATGGTAATATGATTCTCTATACTAGTTTATTACAGTGGTTTAGATGGTAATATGATTCTCTATACTAGTTTATTACAGTGGTTTAGATGGTAATATGATTCTCTATACTAGTTTATTACAGTGGTTTAGATGGTAATATGATTCTCTACACTATACTAGTTTATTACAGTGGTTTAGATGGTAATATGATTCTCTACACTATACTAGTTTATTACAGTGGTTTAGATGGTAATATGATTCTCTATACTAGTTTATTACAGTGGTTTAGATGGTAATATGATTCTCTATACTAGTTTATTACAGTGGTTTAGATGGTAATATGATTCTCTATACTAGTTTATTACAGTGGTTTAGATGGTAATATGATTCTCTATACTAGTTTATTACAGTGGTTTAGATGGTAATGCGATTCTCTATACTAGTTTATTACAGTGGTTTAGATGGTAATGTGATTCTCTACACTATACTAGTTTATTACAGTGGTTTAGATGGTAATATGATTCTCTACACTATACTAGTTTATTACAGTGGTTTAGATGGTAGTATGATTCTCTACACTATACTAGTTTATTACAGTGGTTTAGATGGTAATATGATTCTCTATACTAGTTTATTACAGTGGTTTAGATGGTAATATGATTCTCTACACTATACTAGTCTATTACAGTGGTTTAGATTGTAATGTGATTCTCTATACTAGTTTATTACAGTGGTTTAGATGGTAATGTGATTCTCTATACTAGTTTATTACAGTGGTTTAGATGGTAATGTGATTCTCTACACTATACTAGTTTATTACAGTGGTTTAGATGGTAATATGATTCTCTATACTAGTTTATTACAGTGGTTTAGATGGTAATGTGATTCTCTACACTATACTGGTTTATTACAGTGGTTTAGATGGTAATGTGATTCTCTACTATACTAGTTTATTACAGTGGTTTAGATGGTAATATGATTCTCTACACTATACTAGTTTATTACAGTGGTTTAGATGGTAATGTGATTCTCTATACTAGTTTATTACAGTGGTTTAGATTGTAATATGATTCTCTACACTATACTAGTTTATTACAGTGGTTTAGATGGTAATGTGATTCTCTATACTAGTTTATTACAGTGGTTTAGATGGTAATGTGATTCTCTACACTATACTAGTTTATTACAGTGGTTTAGATGGTAATATGATTCTCTATACTAGTTTATTACAGTGGTTTAGATGGTAATATGATTCTCTATACTAGTTTATTACAGTGGTTTAGATGGTAATATGATTCTCTATACTAGTTTATTACAGTGGTTTAGATGGTAATGCGATTCTCTATACTAGTTTATTACAGTGGTTTAGATGGTAATATGATTCTCTACACTATACTAGTTTATTACAGTGGTTTAGATGGTAATATGATTCACTATACTAGTTTATTACAGTGGTTTAGATGGTAATATGATTCTCTATACTAGTTTATTACAGTGGTTTAGATGGTAATATGATTCTCTATACTAGTTTATTACAGTGGTTTAGATGGTAATATGATTCTCTATACTAGTTTATTACAGTGGTTTAGATGGTAATGTGATTCTCTATACTAGTTTATTACAGTGGTTTAGATGGTAATATGATTCTCTACACTATACTAGTTTATTACAGTGGTTTAGATGGTAATATGATTCTCTATACTAGTTTATTACAGTGGTTTAGATGGTAATATGATTCTCTATACTAGTTTATTACAGTGGTTTAGATGGTAATGTGATTCTCTACACTATACTAGTTTATTACAGTGGTTTAGATGGTAATATGATTCTCTACACTATACTAGTTTATTACAGTGGTTTAGATGGTAATATGATTCTCTATACTAGTTTATTACAGTGGTTTAGATGGTATTATGATTCTCTACACTATACTAGTTTATTACAGTGGTTTAGATGGTAATGTGATTCTCTATACTAGTTTATTACAGTGGTTTAGATGGTAATATGATTCTCTATACTAGTTTATTACAGTGGTTTAGATGGTAATATGATTCTCTATACTAGTTTATTACAGTGGTTTAGATGGTAATGTGATTCTCTACACTATACTAGTTTATTACAGTGGTTTAGATGGTAATATGATTCTCTACACTATACTAGTTTATTACAGTGGTTTAGATGATAATGTGATTCTCTATATTAGTTTATTACAGTGGTTTAGATGGTAATGTGATTCTCTATACTAGTTTATTACAGTGGTTTAGATGGTAATATGATTCTCTATACTAGTTTATTACAGTGGTTTAGATGGTAATGTGATTCTCTACACTATACTAGTGTATTACATGGGTTTAGATGGTAATATGATTCTCTATACTAGTTTATTACAGTGTTTTAGATGGTAATATGATTCTCTACACTATACTAGTTTATTACAGTGGTTTAGATGGTAATATGATTCTCTACACTATACTAGTTTATTACAGTGGTTTAGATGGTAATATGATTCTCTACACTATATTAGTTTATTACAGTGGTTTAGATGGTAATATGATTCTCTATACTAGTTTATTACAGTGTTTTAGATGGTAATATGATTCTCTACACTATACTAGTTTATTACAGTGGTTTAGATGGTAATATGATTCTCTACACTATACTAGTTTATTACAGTGGTTTAGATGGTAATATGATTCTCTACACTATACTAGTTTATTACAGTGGTTTAGATGGTAATATGATTCTCTATACTAGTTTATTACAGTGGTTTAGATGGTAATATGATTCTCTACACTATACTAGTTTATTACAGTGGTTTAGTGGTAATATGATTCTCTACACTATACTAGTTTATTACAGTGGTTTAGATGGTAATATGATTCTCTATACTAGTTTATTACAGTGGTTTAGATGGTAATATGATTCTCTACACTAGTTTATTACAGTGGTTTAGATGGTAATATGATTCTCTATACTAGTGTATTACAGTGGTTTAGATGGTAATATGATTTTCTACACTATACTAGTTTATTACAGTGGTTTAGATGGTAATATGATTCTCTATACTAGTTTATTACAGTGGTTTAGATGGTAATATGATTCTCTACACTATACTAGTTTATTACAGTGGTTTAGATGGTAATATGATTCTCTATACTAGTTTATTACAGTGGTTTAGATGGTAATATGATTCTCTACACTATACTAGTTTATTACAGTGGTTTAGATGGTAATATGATTCTCTACACTATACTAGTTTATTACAGTGGTTTAGATGGTAATATGATTCTCTATACTAGTTTATTACAGTGGTTTAGATGGTAATATGATTCTCTATACTAGTTTATTACAGTGGTTTAGATGGTAATATGATTCTCTATACTAGTTTATTACAGTGGTTTAGATGGTAATATGATTCTCTATACTAGTTTATTACAGTGGTTTAGATGGTAATATGATTCTCTATACTAGTTTATTACAGTGTTTTAGATGGTAATATGATTCTCTACACTATACTAGTTTATTACAGTGGTTTAGATGGTAATATGATTCTCTACACTATACTAGTTTATTACAGTGGTTTAGATGGTAATATGATTCTCTACACTATACTAGTTTATTACAGTGGTTTAGATGGTAATATGATTCTCTATACTAGTTTATTACAGTGGTTTAGATGGTAATATGATTCTCTATACTAGTTTATTACAGTGGTTTAGTGGTAATATGATTCTCTACACTATACTAGTTTATTACAGTGGTTTAGATGGTAATATGATTCTCTATACTAGTTTATTACAGTGGTTTAGATGGTAATATGATTCTCTACACTAGTTTATTACAGTGGTTTAGATGGTAATATGATTCTCTATACTAGTGTATTACAGTGGTTTAGATGGTAATATGATTCTCTACACTATACTAGTTTATTACAGTGGTTTAGATGGTAATATGATTCTCTATACTAGTTTATTACAGTGGTTTAGATGGTAATATGATTCTCTATACTAGTTTATTACAGTGGTTTAGATGGTAATATGATTCTCTATACTAGTTTATTACAGTGGTTTAGATGGTAATATGATTCTCTATACTAGTTTATTACAGTGGTTTAGATGGTAATATGATTCTCTATACTAGTTTATTACAGTGTTTTAGATGGTAATATGATTCTCTACACTATACTAGTTTATTACAGTGGTTTAGATGGTAATATGATTCTCTACACTATACTAGTTTATTACAGTGGTTTAGAT
This sequence comes from Thymallus thymallus, assembly GCA_023634145.1. Lineage (NCBI taxonomy): Eukaryota > Metazoa > Chordata > Actinopteri > Salmoniformes > Salmonidae > Thymallus > Thymallus thymallus. The sequence goes on from CM042413.1 coordinate 3,327,101, forward strand.
GGTAATATGATTCTCTACACTATACTAGTTTATTACAGTGGTTTAGATGGTAATATGATTCTCTATACTAGTTTATTACAGTGGTTTAGATGGTAATATGATTCTCTATACTAGTTTATTACAGTGGTTTAGTGGTAATATGATTCTCTACACTATACTAGTTTATTACAGTGGTTTAGATGGTAATATGATTCTCTATACTAGTTTATTACAGTGGTTTAGATGGTAATATGATTCTCTACACTAGTTTATTACAGTGGTTTAGATGGTAATATGATTCTCTATACTAGTGTATTACAGTGGTTTAGATGGTAATATGATTCTCTACACTATACTAGTTTATTACAGTGGTTTATATGGTAATATGATTCTCTATACTAGTTTATTACAGTGGTTTAGATGGTAATATGATTCTCTACACTATACTAGTTTATTACAGTGGTTTAGATGGTAATATGATTCTCTATACTAGTTTATTACAGTGGTTTAGATGGTAATATGATTCTCTACACTATACTAGTTTATTACAGTGGTTTAGATGGTAATATGATTCTCTATACTAGTTTATTACAGTGGTTTAGATGGTAATATGATTCTCTATACTAGTTTATTACAGTGGTTTAGATGGTAATATGATTCTCTATACTAGTTTATTACAGTGGTTTAGATGGTAATATGATTCTCTATACTAGTTTATTACAGTGGTTTAGATGGTAATATGATTCTCTACACTATACTAGTTTATTACAGTGGTTTAGATGGTAATATGATTCTCTACACTATACTAGTTTATTACAGTGGTTTAGATGGTAATATGATTCTCTACACTATACTAGTTTATTACAGTGGTTTAGATGGTAATATGATTCTCTACACTATACTATTTTATTACAGTGGTTTAGATGGTAATGTGATTCTCTACACTATACTATTTTATTACAGTGGTTTAGATGGTAATATGATTCTCTATACTAGTTTATTACAGTGGTTTAGATGGTAATATGATTCTCTATACTAGTTTATTACAGTGGTTTAGATGGTAATATGATTCTCTATACTAGTTTATTACAGTGGTTTAGATGGTAATATGATTCTCTATACTAGTTTATTACAGTGGTTTAGATGGTAATATGATTCTCTATACTAGTTTATTACAGTGGTTTAGATGGTAATGCGATTCTCTATACTAGTTTATTACAGTGGTTTAGATGGTAATGTGATTCTCTACACTATACTAGTTTATTACAGTGGTTTAGATGGTAATATGATTCTCTACACTATACTAGTTTATTACAGTGGTTTAGATGGTAGTATGATTCTCTACACTATACTAGTTTATTACAGTGGTTTAGATGGTAATATGATTCTCTATACTAGTTTATTACAGTGGTTTAGATGGTAATGTGATTCTCTATACTAGTTTATTACAGTGGTTTAGATGGTAATGTGATTCTCTATACTAGTTTATTACAGTGGTTTAGATGGTAATATGATTCTCTACACTATACTTGTTTATTACAGTGGTTTAGATGGTAATATGATTCTCTATACTAGTTTATTACAGTGGTTTAGATGGTAATATGATTCTCTATACTAGTTTATTACAGTGGTTTAGATGGTAATGTGATTCTCTACACTATACTAGTTTATTACAGTGGTTTAGATGGTAATGTGATTCTCTATACTAGTTTATTACAGTGGTTTAGATGGTAATATGATTCTCTATACTAGTTTATTACAGTGGTTTAGATGGTAATGTGATTCTCTACACTATACTAGTTTATTGCAGTGGTTTAGATGGTAATATGATTCTCTACACTATACTAGTTTATTACAGTGTTTTAGATGGTAATATGATTCTCTACACTATACTAGTTTATTACAGTGGTTTAGATGGTAATATGATTCTCTACACTATACTAGTTTATTACAGTGGTTTAGATGGTAATATGATTCTCTATACTAGTTTATTACAGTGGTTTAGATGGTAATATGATTCTCTACACTATACTAGTTTATTACAGTGGTTTAGATGGTAATATGATTCTCTACACTATACTAGTTTATTACAGTGGTTTAGATGGTAATATGATTCTCTATACTAGTTTATTACAGTGGTTTAGATGGTAATATGATTCTCTATACTAGTTTATTACAGTGGTTTAGATGGTAATATGATTCTCTATACTAGTGTATTACAGTGGTTTAGATGGTAATATGATTCTCTACACTATACTAGTCTATTACAGTGTTTTAGATGGTAATGTGATTCTCTATACTAGTTTATTACAGTGGTTTAGATGGTAATATGATTCTCTACACTATACTAGTTTATTACAGTGGTTTAGATGGTAATATGATTCTCTATACTAGTTTATTACAGTGGTTTAGATGGTAATATGATTCTCTATACTAGTTTATTACAGTGGTTTAGATGGTAATATGATTCTCTATACTAGTTTATTACAGTGGTTTAGATGGTAATATGATTCTCTATACTAGTTTATTACAGTGGTTTAGATGGTAATATGATTCTCTATACTAGTTTATTACAGTGGTTTAGATGGTAATATGATTCTCTATACTAGTTTATTACAGTGGTTTAGATGGTAATATGATTCTCTATACTAGTTTATTACAGTGGTTTAGATGGTAATGTGATTCTCTATATTAGTTTATTACAGTGGTTTAGATGGTAATGTGATTCTCTATACTAGTTTATTACAGTGGTTTAGATGGTAATATGATTCTCTATACTAGTTTATTACAGTGGTTTAGATGGTAATGTGATTCTCTACACTATACTAGTGTATTACATGGGTTTAGATGGTAATATGATTCTCTATACTAGTTTATTACAGTGTTTTAGATGGTAATATGATTCTCTACACTATACTAGTTTATTACAGTGGTTTAGATGGTAATATGATTCTCTACACTATACTAGTTTATTACAGTGGTTTAGATGGTAATATGATTCTCTACACTATACTAGTTTATTACAGTGGTTTAGATGGTAATATGATTCTCTATACTAGTTTATTACAGTGTTTTAGATGGTAATATGATTCTCTACACTATACTAGTTTATTACAGTGGTTTAGATGGTAATATGATTCTCTACACTATACTAGTTTATTACAGTGGTTTAGATGGTAATATGATTCTCTACACTATACTAGTTTATTACAGTGGTTTAGATGGTAATATGATTCTCTATACTAGTTTATTACAGTGGTTTAGATGGTAATATGATTCTCTACACTATACTAGTTTATTACAGTGGTTTAGTGGTAATATGATTCTCTACACTATACTAGTTTATTACAGTGGTTTAGATGGTAATATGATTCTCTATACTAGTTTATTACAGTGGTTTAGATGGTAATATGATTCTCTACACTAGTTTATTACAGTGGTTTAGATGGTAATATGATTCTCTATACTAGTGTATTACAGTGGTTTAGATGGTAATATGATTCTCTACACTATACTAGTTTATTACAGTGGTTTAGATGGTAATATGATTCTCTATACTAGTTTATTACAGTGGTTTAGATGGTAATGTGATTCTCTACACTATACTAGTTTATTGCAGTGGTTTAGATGGTAATATGATTCTCTACACTATACTAGTTTATTACAGTGTTTTAGATGGTAATATGATTCTCTACACTATACTAGTTTATTACAGTGGTTTAGATGGTAATATGATTCTCTACACTATACTAGTTTATTACAGTGGTTTAGATGGTAATATGATTCTCTATACTAGTTTATTACAGTGGTTTAGATGGTAATATGATTCTCTACACTATACTAGTTTATTACAGTGGTTTAGATGGTAATATGATTCTCTACACTATACTAGTTTATTACAGTGGTTTAGATGGTAATATGATTCTCTATACTAGTTTATTACAGTGGTTTAGATGGTAATATGATTCTCTATACTAGTTTATTACAGTGGTTTAGATGGTAATATGATTCTCTATACTAGTGTATTACAGTGGTTTAGATGGTAATATGATTCTCTACACTATACTAGTCTATTACAGTGGTTTAGATGGTAATGTGATTCTCTATACTAGTTTATTACAGTGGTTTAGATGGTAATATGATTCTCTACACTATACTAGTTTATTACAGTGGTTTAGATGGTAATATGATTCTCTATACTAGTTTATTACAGTGGTTTAGATGGTAATATGATTCTCTATACTAGTTTATTACAGTGGTTTAGATGGTAATATGATTCTCTATACTAGTTTATTACAGTGGTTTAGATGGTAATATGATTCTCTATACTAGTTTATTACAGTGGTTTAGATGGTAATATGATTCTCTATACTAGTTTATTACAGTGGTTTAGATGGTAATATGATTCTCTATACTAGTTTATTACAGTGGTTTAGATGGTAATATGATTCTCTATACTAGTTTATTACAGTGGTTTAGATGGTAATGTGATTCTCTATATTAGTTTATTACAGTGGTTTAGATGGTAATGTGATTCTCTATACTAGTTTATTACAGTGGTTTAGATGGTAATATGATTCTCTATACTAGTTTATTACAGTGGTTTAGATGGTAATATGATTCTCTACACTATACTAGTTTATTACAGTGGTTTAGATGGTAATATGATTCTCTACACTATACTAGTTTATTACAGTGGTTTAGATGGTAATATGATTCTCTATACTAGTTTATTACAGTGGTTTAGATGGTAATATGATTCTCTACACTATACTAGTTTATTACAGTGGTTTAGTGGTAATATGATTCTCTACACTATACTAGTTTATTACAGTGGTTTAGATGGTAATATGATTCTCTATACTAGTTTATTACAGTGGTTTAGATGGTAATATGATTCTCTACACTAGTTTATTACAGTGGTTTAGATGGTAATATGATTCTCTATACTAGTGTATTACAGTGGTTTAGATGGTAATATGATTCTCTACACTATACTAGTTTATTACAGTGGTTTAGATGGTAATATGATTCTCTATACTAGTTTATTACAGTGGTTTAGATGGTAATATGATTCTCTACACTATACTAGTTTATTACAGTGGTTTAGATGGTAATATGATTCTCTATACTAGTTTATTACAGTGGTTTAGATGGTAATATGATTCTCTACACTATACTAGTTTATTACAGTGGTTTAGATGGTAATATGATTCTCTACACTATACTAGTTTATTACAGTGGTTTAGATGGTAATATGATTCTCTATACTAGTTTATTACAGTGGTTTAGATGGTAATATGATTCTCTATACTAGTTTATTACAGTGGTTTAGATGGTAATATGATTCTCTATACTAGTTTATTACAGTGGTTTAGATGGTAATGCGATTCTCTATACTAGTTTATTACAGTGGTTTAGATGGTAATATGATTCTCTACACTATACTAGTTTATTACAGTGGTTTAGATGGTAGTATGATTCTCTACACTATACTAGTTTATTACAGTGGTTTAGATGGTAATATGATTCTCTATACTAGTTTATTACAGTGGTTTAGATGGTAATGTGATTCTCTATACTAGTTTATTACAGTGGTTTAGATGGTAATATGATTCTCTACACTATACTAGTTTATTACAGTGGTTTAGATGGTAGTATGATTCTCTACACTATACTAGTTTATTACAGTGGTTTAGATGGTAATATGATTCTCTATACTAGTTTATTACAGTGGTTTAGATGGTAATGTGATTCTCTATACTAGTTTATTACAGTGGTTTAGATGGTAATATGATTCTCTACACTATACTAGTTTATTACAGTGGTTTAGATGGTAATATGATTCCCTATACTAGTTTATTACAGTGGTTTAGATGGTAATATGATTCTCTATACTAGTTTATTACAGTGGTTTAGATGGTAATATGATTCTCTATACTAGTTTATTACAGTGGTTTAGATGGTAATATGATTCTCTATACTAGTTTATTACAGTGGTTTAGATGGTAATGCGATTCTCTATACTAGTTTATTACAGTGGTTTAGATGGTAATATGATTCTCTACACTATACTAGTTTATTACAGTGGTTTAGATGGTAGTATGATTCTCTACACTATACTAGTTTATTACAGTGGTTTAGATGGTAATATGATTCTCTATACTAGTTTATTACAGTGGTTTAGATGGTAATATGATTCTCTATACTAGTTTATTACAGTGGTTTAGATGGTAATGTGATTCTCTATACTAGTTTATTACAGTGGTTTAGATGGTAATATGATTCTCTACACTATACTAGTTTATTACAGTGGTTTAGATGGTAATATGATTCTCTATACTAGTTTATTACAGTGGTTTAGATGGTAATATGATTCTCTATACTAGTTTATTACAGTGGTTTAGATGGTAATGTGATTCTCTACACTATACTAGTTTATTACAGTGGTTTAGATGGTAATATGATTCTCTACACTATACTAGTTTATTACAGTGGTTTAGATGTTAATATGATTCTCTATACTAGTTTATTACAGTGGTTTAGATGGTATTATGATTCTCTACACTATACTAGTTTATTACAGTGGTTTAGATGGTAATGTGATTCTCTATACTAGTTTATTACAGTGGTTTAGATGGTAATATGATTCTCTATACTAGTTTATTACAGTGGTTTAGATGGTAATATGATTCTCTATACTAGTTTATTACAGTGGTTTAGATGGTAATGTGATTCTCTACACTATACTAGTTTATTACAGTGGTTTAGATGGTAATATGATTCTCTACACTATACTAGTTTATTACAGTGGTTTAGATGGTAATGTGATTCTCTATATTAGTTTATTACAGTGGTTTAGATGGTAATGTGATTCTCTATACTAGTTTATTACAGTGGTTTAGATGGTAATATGATTCTCTATACTAGTTTATTACAGTGGTTTAGATGGTAATGTGATTCTCTACACTATACTAGTGTATTACATGGGTTTAGATGGTAATATGATTCTCTATACTAGTTTATTACAGTGTTTTAGATGGTAATATGATTCTCTACACTATACTAGTTTATTACAGTGGTTTAGATGGTAATATGATTCTCTACACTATACTAGTTTATTACAGTGGTTTAGATGGTAATATGATTCTCTACACTATACTAGTTTATTACAGTGGTTTAGATGGTAATATGATTCTCTATACTAGTTTATTACAGTGTTTTAGATGGTAATATGATTCTCTACACTATACTAGTTTATTACAGTGGTTTAGATGGTAATATGATTCTCTACACTATACTAGTTTATTACAGTGGTTTAGATGGTAATATGATTCTCTACACTATACTAGTTTATTACAGTGGTTTAGATGGTAATATGATTCTCTATACTAGTTTATTACAGTGGTTTAGATGGTAATATGATTCTCTACACTATACTAGTTTATTACAGTGGTTTAGTGGTAATATGATTCTCTACACTATACTAGTTTATTACAGTGGTTTAGATGGTAATATGATTCTCTATACTAGTTTATTACAGTGGTTTAGATGGTAATATGATTCTCTACACTAGTTTATTACAGTGGTTTAGATGGTAATATGATTCTCTATACTAGTGTATTACAGTGGTTTAGATGGTAATATGATTCTCTACACTATACTAGTTTATTACAGTGGTTTATATGGTAATATGATTCTCTATACTAGTTTATTACAGTGGTTTAGATGGTAATATGATTCTCTACACTATACTAGTTTATTACAGTGGTTTAGATGGTAATATGATTCTCTATACTAGTTTATTACAGTGGTTTAGATGGTAATATGATTCTCTACACTATACTAGTTTATTACAGTGGTTTAGATGGTAATATGATTCTCTACACTATACTAGTTTATTACAGTGGTTTAGATGGTAATATGATTCTCTATACTAGTTTATTACAGTGGTTTAGATGGTAATATGATTCTCTATACTAGTTTATTACAGTGGTTTAGATGGTAATATGATTCTCTATACTAGTTTATTACAGTGGTTTAGATGGTAATATGATTCTCTATACTAGTTTATTACAGTGGTTTAGATGGTAATATGATTCTCTACACTATACTAGTTTATTACAGTGGTTTAGATGGTAATATGATTCTCTACACTATACTAGTTTATTACAGTGGTTTAGATGGTAATATGATTCTCTACACTATACTAGTTTATTACAGTGGTTTAGATGGTAATATGATTCTCTATACTAGTTTATTACAGTGGTTTAGATGGTAATATGATTCTCTATACTAGTTTATTACAGTGGTTTAGATGGTAATATGATTCTCTATACTAGTTTATTACAGTGGTTTAGATGGTAATATGATTCTCTATACTAGTTTATTACAGTGGTTTAGATGGTAATATGATTCTCTATACTAGTTTATTACAGTGGTTTAGATGGTAATGCGATTCTCTATACTAGTTTATTACAGTGGTTTAGATGGTAATGTGATTCTCTACACTATACTAGTTTATTACAGTGGTTTAGATGGTAATATGATTCTCTACACTATACTAGTTTATTACAGTGGTTTAGATGGTAGTATGATTCTCTACACTATACTAGTTTATTACAGTGGTTTAGATGGTAATATGATTCTCTATACTAGTTTATTACAGTGGTTTAGATGGTAATATGATTCTCTATACTAGTTTATTACAGTGGTTTAGATGGTAATGTGATTCTCTATACTAGTTTATTACAGTGGTTTAGATGGTAATATGATTCTCTACACTATACTTGTTTATTACAGTGGTTTAGATGGTAATATGATTCTCTATACTAGTTTATTACAGTGGTTTAGATGGTAATATGATTCTCTATACTAGTTTATTACAGTGGTTTAGATGGTAATGTGATTCTCTACACTATACTAGTTTATTACAGTGGTTTAGATGGTAATGTGATTCTCTATACTAGTTTATTACAGTGGTTTAGATGGTAATATGATTCTCTATACTAGTTTATTACAGTGGTTTAGATGGTAATGTGATTCTCTACACTATACTAGTTTATTGCAGTGGTTTAGATGGTAATATGATTCTCTACACTATACTAGTTTATTACAGTGTTTTAGATGGTAATATGATTCTCTACACTATACTAGTTTATTACAGTGGTTTAGATGGTAATATGATTCTCTACACTATACTAGTTTATTACAGTGGTTTAGATGGTAATATGATTCTCTATACTAGTTTATTACAGTGGTTTAGATGGTAATATGATTCTCTACACTATACTAGTTTATTACAGTGGTTTAGATGGTAATATGATTCTCTACACTATACTAGTTTATTACAGTGGTTTAGATGGTAATATGATTCTCTATACTAGTTTATTACAGTGGTTTAGATGGTAATATGATTCTCTATACTAGTTTATTACAGTGGTTTAGATGGTAATATGATTCTCTATACTAGTGTATTACAGTGGTTTAGATGGTAATATGATTCTCTACACTATACTAGTCTATTACAGTGGTTTAGATGGTAATGTGATTCTCTATACTAGTTTATTACAGTGGTTTAGATGGTAATATGATTCTCTACACTATACTAGTTTATTACAGTGGTTTAGATGGTAATATGATTCTCTATACTAGTTTATTACAGTGGTTTAGATGGTAATATGATTCTCTATACTAGTTTATTACAGTGGTTTAGATGGTAATATGATTCTCTATACTAGTTTATTACAGTGGTTTAGATGGTAATATGATTCTCTATACTAGTTTATTACAGTGGTTTAGATGGTAATATGATTCTCTATACTAGTTTATTACAGTGGTTTAGATGGTAATATGATTCTCTATACTAGTTTATTACAGTGGTTTAGATGGTAATATGATTCTCTATACTAGTTTATTACAGTGGTTTAGATGGTAATATGATTCTCTATACTAGTTTATTACAGTGGTTTAGATGGTAATATGATTCTCTATACTAGTTTATTACAGTGGTTTAGATGGTAATATGATTCTCTATACTAGTTTATTACAGTGGTTTAGATGGTAATATGATTCTCTATACTAGTTTATTACAGTGGTTTAGATGGTAATATGATTCTCTACACTATACTAGTTTATTACAGTGGTTTAGATGGTAATATGATTCTCTATACTAGTTTATTACAGTGGTTTAGATGGTAATATGATTCTCTACACTATACTAGTTTATTACAGTGGTTTAGATGGTAATATGATTCTCAATACTAGTTTATTACAGTGGTTTAGATGGTAATGTGATTCTCTACACTATACTTGCTTGTTTTGTCACTAACTGAAACTAGGCCAACTATTAGCCCGGAAATAGCGGAACGATTTTACATAATTCATCTTTAACTGATTTCACTGACTCTTATAAGGACAAGAGACATTCTGTATTTCAAAGGCTTTGTATTTCTGAAACTTTTTTTTCCTTTTAGTCTTGGCTCCTGACCACATTCTATTTGATATTTCTCTCTCTCTCTCGCTCTCAGGAGATGGCAGATAACCAGATGGACACGGGGGATCTGATGGAGTGTCTGGTACAGAACAAACACCAGAGGGAGATGAACGACAAGTGTGCCGTGGGCGTCACACACTTCCAACTGGTGAGTCGGTCTGTGGCCCAACTCCAAATATACTGAAACATAATATATGTCACTTAACAGACGCTTTCTTCATAGTATTTGTGTGATCTGTGCGAGAATTGAACCCACGACCTTGGCCGTTGTTTCACTCCCATTATTCTGGTCTTTCCTTCTCCTTTTGCTCTCAGGTCCAGATTAAGGACTTCCGTTTCTCCTACAAGTTTAAGATGGCCTGCAAAGAGGACGTGCTCAAACTCTGCCCCAACATCAAGAAGAAGTGAGTGCTGTCCGAGTGAGAACCCGGAAATAGTTGAACAAACTGTCCATAAAAAAAACCCCAACCTGTTGTCTCTTTCGCTCCCGCCTCTGTCGTCCCCTCCAGGGTGGACGTAGTGCTCTGTCTGAGCACCACGGTAAGGAATGACACTCTGCAAGACATGAAGGAGCAGCGGGTGTCTGTCAAGTGTCGTAAGCAGCTGAGGGTGGAGGAGCTGGAGATGTCTGAGGATATCCGTCTGGAGCCTGAGCTCTACGACTCCTGTAAGCAGGACATCGGGAGGCTGTGCCAGAACGTGGCCTTCGGGAATGCCCAGGTCAGTATTTGTAACGCCTGTTCTCATCACATTTCTCTCCGTCCGATTCCCACCAGCCTGACTACGGCCTCACTTGTCAGTCGTGCCCTAGACGAACACGTTTAGCAACGGTCACGTTTTCTACATGAGAACTACTGATGAGGATGGTGGTGATGAAGATGAGTGCCCTCTCTCTATAGGTGATCGAGTGTCTGAAGGAGAACAAGAAGCAGCTGACCCAACGCTGTCACCACAGAGTGTTTAAGCTGCAGGAGGTAGAGATGATGGACCCAGAGCTGGACTACCAACTCATGAGGGTCTGCAAGCAGATGATCCGGGTATGTACTTTTCAGTCGTTTTAGCGCACAACACAAGGACACAGATATCTTGTATTTCTATACTTTTTCATACTGCCGCTCTATGTATCATGTACCGTGTATCTGTCTTTTGTGTACTTTCGTTGTGGCATTTTGCACCTGCCCTGTTTTTTTGTTGTAGCTGCTTGACAATGAAATTTCCCCCCCGGGGGATCAATAAAGTATCTATCTATCTATCTATCTATCTATCTATCTATCTATCTATCTATCTATCTATCTATCTATCTATCTATCTATCTTACACAAGGCAAACGCAAACATTGCAAGGAATGTAAGAAAGTCTTCAACAACGTAGTTCTGCTCCAAGGCGTCTCAGTCAAACCATGATTGCTGATTACATTGCATCTGAAATTACATTTGAGTGTGCTTTGTATAATTATAATTTTCTGAAGAAGAGGTTCCTGGCGGTTAGTTAAACTGTCATAGAGACAGGATGACTGTGGCTTGTGGTGCCTACGTTGGTCTCTCCCATGCATCTTCTCGCCCTATGTTTTTATAGTCTGGTCTCATACAAGAGACAAGCTGCGTAGTCTGTGGCTCCCATGCAATGCATGTCACTGATAATAACAACCAGGGTTCCCACAGCTTCGCTGCCTTAAGCAGGGTTTCGTCTTGAGTTTCATAGTGTTGTCTCGGTCTCCGTCTCTCCCAGCGGTTCTGCACTGAGGCCGATGCCAAGAACATGCTGCAATGCCTGAAGCAGAACAAGAACAGCGAGCTGATGGACCCCAAGTGTAAACAGATGATTACCAAGAGACAGATCACACAGAACACGGGTAGATACTGAACACACACACTGCGCTATGTGATGACGGGCTCATTGTAATGACTGCAACAGTATCAAACATATGGATACCACATATTTGACTCAGTTCCATTACTTCCATTCTAGCCGTTACAATGAGCCCATCCTCCTCAAGCTCCTCCCACCAGCCTCCACTGCTCACAATATTAGCAGAGATTATGGCTTCCAGCACCTCTGTAGCGTTACGTGTATGTCACCCGGTCTCTAACCCCGGGGTTTCTCACCCTGTGTGTTCTGTCCAGACTACAGGCTGAACCCGGTGCTGAGGAAGTCGTGTAAGGCTGACATCCCGAAGTTCTGCCAGAACATCCTGAACAAGGCTACAGGAGACAGCGAACTGGAGGGGCAGGTCGTCTCCTGCCTCAAACTCAAATATGCCGACCAGGTCAGAATGCACTGGGTTACTGGTTCATTTTATTTCATTCACTGTTTTTTGGGGGGTTTGTTACTTCTGTGGTGTTGAGGCGTTTTTCAAATGATTTTTTTTGCGTGTGTGTGTGTGCTAAACGCGTAATGTTGTCCACAGCGTCTGTCTCCTGACTGTGAGGATCAGATCAGGGTGATTCTACAGGAGTCCGCTCTGGACTACAGACTGGACCCTCAGCTGCAGGTTCACTGTACCGATGAGGTGAGTAGGCCGGCCGGTTCTGAACAAGACTATTTCTACTATTTACACACGTGATTCCGTTTTTTTTTTTTTTTTTTTTTTTTTTTTTTTTACACATTGGGGAAGTCACTGAATAACACAGATCTGTGTGTCAGATCTCTCGGCTGTGTCCAGAGGAGGCTGCGGCCCAGGAACAGACGGGCCAAGTAGAGGAGTGTCTCAAAGTCAACCTGCTCAAGATCAAAGTGGAGGGCTGCAAGAAGGTGGGTGTTTCTCGTCTCCTCACCTCGAATTTGACAATGTTTCCGCTTTCTTGGAGTCAAGAGTCTGATAAACGCCAGACTCTTTTCAACTCTTACTCTGTTCTCTTTGCAGGAGGTGTTGAACATACTGAAGGAGAGTAAGGCAGACATCTTTGTGGACCCTGTCCTCCACACAGCCTGTGCTCTGGACATCAAACATCACTGTGCTGCCATCCCACCAGGACGAGGACGCCGTGAGTAACACACACACACTGTCAATTTTGTATACACACCTCTGTCCCTTGTGCACACATCCCTAACCCCTTTGGCCCCTCCCCTCTGTGTTGAATGGCCTTACTGCACTGTTGGCGCTAGAAACGTAAGCACTTCGCTGCACCTGCGATAACACCTGCAAACTATGTGTCGGTCGGCCAATAAAATGTAGATTTGATTACCTGACGGTGTACGTTCATTCCTCCTCAGAGATGTCCTGTCTGATGGAGGCTCTGCAGGACAAGAGGGTGCGTCTGCAGCCAGAGTGTAAGAAGAGACTGCAGGATCGTATAGACATGTGGAGCTACGCAGCCAAGGTGAACAAGACACACACACACACACACACACCAAACAACACGTCACTAGCTTGACTAAACACTCCCACCAGAGTCCCTTCAAGCACTGAACTCACAACAGAACATGTATCAGTGCGTTAGGCTTTGTCACGATGGCAACGTCTTACAAACGATACAATACCAGGCCAAGTATCACGGTACCGAGTAGTTTTGCGACCATCAGTGGCCTAGCATCCTGTTCTCCCGTCCCCGGGACGCTTTTTGAATACACTTCACACTTCAGTGTATCGTAGAAAACACCGTAGAATGGCTGTTTTGCTCATATTTGCAAAGGCCTACCTGTGATTTTGTCTGGAGGAATCGGGGGAAGGAATGTACATCAGTGGAGGCTGCTGAAGGGAGAACGGCTCATAATGGTTGGAATGGCGCATTCTACGCCACAAGTCCATCCTCCCCAATTAAGGTGCCACCAACCTCCCGTGGTATACTTGTATCATGATCTGCATGTCATTGTGTCAGTAAGGAGAAAACACGGCATGAAACCGTCTTTAACGGAGACACACACGCTCCCCCACTTCCTCACACACTCTCTGTTTACCTCACTCTCAGGGAAAAAGGCACCTCTGGTAATATGGGTCATATTTATTTTAACCGTTTAGGCTAGAGACCAGACCTCTGGTAATATGGGTCATATTTATTTTAACCGTTTAGGCTAGAGACCAGACCTCTGGTAATATGGGTCATATTTATTTTAACCGTTTAGGCTAGAGACCAGACCTCTGGTAATATGGGTCATATTTATTTTAACCGTTTAGGCTAGAGACCAGACCTCTGGTAATATGGGTCATATTTATTTTAACCGTTTAGGCTAGAGACA